>RJWM01017881.1:0-42162 GCA_004363535.1 Dasyprocta punctata | reverse complement strand
GAGTAAACTCACACCGACGACCCCGGCCAGGGCACCACCCGGCTTCCTGTGTGTGCACAAAGCCCCCTGCTGCGGCCTGAGGGAGGCACCGCACGGGCAGACGCATGCGGGAGCCGGGAACTTCAGAGAGGAAAGGAACAAACCCAGCCCTTTGCCCACATAAAGCCTGTGTTTGCAGGTAATTTCTCCTACACGTATGGTAACAGATGGTTCCCCAGGGTGGAGCTGTCGCTTTACTCTGTAACCTTTGGGACCATGAGATCACGCACAAGAGGCAAGGCAAAGAGGGTGAGGGCCAAGGCAGGTGGACGAGTAGGGGTACGGTGGGGTCCACATGGGGGACCCTGAGGCTTCCACTCGGCGCCCACGGCCACCATCACAAAGCCCCGTCTCCCGGCCCCGGAGGCCACAAGTCCGCAGGCTGATGCCTCACCTGCGCAGCCCCATGAGCGCCCTGCATCAGCTCCTCTTCTGCAAGGACGACAGCTTCCCTGCGACCTCCACCATCTCTTCAAAGACCTTATCTCCAAATCCAGGTGCGAGATGGGGGCCAGGGCTTCAGAGTAAATTTTAGGGGACATATTCAGCCCATCGCGAGTGTTCACTATGAAATTTCTCCAAACTCGTGATATAGTTAGACTTTTCCATAACAAACTGTTGGGGGAAATTTAATCAGGAGAAATACATTTCTTGCTTACCATTCTTCTAGACAGCTCGGCCAGGAAGGAGAATGCAAGCGAGATCACCTCCCTCCACCTCGGCCTCGGCCAGTCGGGAACACACGCAGCCTGAGGCTGAAGTGTGTTCCCTCTGAGGGGACCCCTCCTGTGAGACACCTCGCTCTCCAGCCCCCGACCCTGGACTTCAACCTTGGACAGCAGTGAGGCTATGCACGGGAATGCTGGATGGAGATTCTGTACCAAAGGCTGGGGCTTCCCCGGACACCCCCGGCACGGGTCAGAACACAGCGGGATTCCACTGCACAGTTCCAAGGAGGCAGGTAAGGCAGCGTTAGCAAGCCAAGTGGCCTAGGTGCAGGTCCAGTTAGAATCCAGAGCAACTTACAAGTAGGGGGTTTGGTCCTCCTGCTTCGGTCACGGTGACTCCCCCCTCTGATTCAACCGTGGAAAGTACCAGGTTGTGGGAGGGACCGAGGAGCCAGGCAGGAGCAGTGGAGCCACCCAGGAAGCCTGCGGGCCACCAGCGAGACCACAGGCCACGTCTGCACCGCGGGAAGCCGCAGCTAGAGCTGCCGCCACCTGCTCTCCGCTCCTCCACGCAGCTGGCTGGAGATTGAGCTCTGGTTATCAGTCTAGTTTTTCACAGCTCGTCCCACAGACTAATCACTCCAGGCAGAAAGTGCACCCACCACGGGTTTCTGCAGAAGGCCACAAGACGGATGGGAAATTCAGGGAGTCAGAGCGTGGATGCTCCCTTGGTCATCGGCTTGTAGTGACCTTGAGAAAGTCCACTTCGCCGTGGCGGGCATCTCTGCTAAGGGAAGATGACAGCTTTAATCTCCGTCCCCGGAGAGCCGGTGGGAGGAGCACTCAACACACCGTCCCTGTCCTGGTCCGAGATGCGGCAGAGACCCAGTGTTCCACAGAGCATGGTAATCTCATGTCGAGGGTAAGGAGGGACTTTCCCTGTACGAAAGCTGAGTACACCAAGGTAGAGGACTTTGAAATGAAAGGGCATTGTCTTGACATCACAGTAGCCTGACTCGGTTTGGGTGACGGTCACTGAAAACACGTGAGTGCATAAATGGGGGTGCCGGGAACATGGGCTGGGTGAGGGTGGGGTCCTGGCAGGGTCTAGATGTCACATGCATAGGCCTTGTTCGCACAAGTTCTACAAAATGATCACTTGTGAACCATGCAGGCGGGCACACTGGGGACCTGAGAGATGGCACAGTCCTGGGCACCGCGGGGACGGGAGGGACAGGAGAAGGCAGTGACTCACACTACAGAGGTCAGCGGTGGTCTCGCCCAGGGTCAGAGTCCAGCCTGCGGTGACTGAGTGAGAGGGATCAGGGACACCTTGCCCACCTGCTTCTCCCTCCCAGCCTCGCCGACCCCTCAGGGCGCTGGGCACCAAGGACAGGTCCAGGAAGAGCCTTCCCTGTCACCAGCCAGGCCATCGAGGGCCACTGCAGGTGGGGTGGGGATGGACAGGCCTGCGGTCAGCGCAGGGCGTGGGCCGGTGTGGGGTTCCAGGCACCAGCTCTGGGGTCTGTCCACTGCTCAGATGGAGCCCTGCTCCTCCGTTTACCAGGAGTCACCTGAACTGTGCAGACTTTCTGCACATTGCCTCCACGCGGCCGCACAGCGACACACACACAGTGGAGCCCTGCTCTCAGAACTCGTGCTTCGGTCACCGGGCAGCAGGGGCTGAGGCTGCTGGCCAGGGCCCAGGCTTCCCTGGAGTGCCTGGTCTGAGTTCCGTCTGGCAAAACAATACGTTAAGAGACTAAGGGTGCTACCCAGAGGGTGGAGCTCTGCTCCTTGAAGGCCTATAACAGACATCACTGTCTCAGGCCTGACTTCAGTGAATGGACCCAGAATCCACGAAGCAAGGCTTCCGGGGAGAAGGCCAGGTGGGCAGGACGACTCTCGGGCACATCACGGGGTGAGGAAACCCCTACGGCGTGGGTCCTCTCGCTCTCTGCCCACCCAGGCCAGCATGTGCGGGCAGGAAGAAACCCTTCCTCCGCAGCTCCAGCTGCCTGTGGTCCAGATTACAGGGAAAACTCGGGACGAGGAGAGCTCTCAGTGGGGACCAGCAGGAGGCCGCCGTGGTGCCCAGGACACGGAAGGAAGCAGACCCTCGCTCTCCACGTCCTGCAGATGGAGGTCAGGGCCGGGGGGCACCCTGGCACAGGGCTGGCCCCAGCCTTGCTCCCCCGCCGCCTGCCCACTGGGAGAGCGCTCTGGTCCTTTGTGCACAGCCCTCGGTCATCCCTGACATCCCCGGGCGCTCAGCACATGGGTGGCCCTGGGGTCTCAGGCTCCACGGAGCCTCAGTCTACTTCCCCGCTATCCAAGGGTGGTCCCAGCCCCTCCCCCTGCAGGCCTCACACCCCTTATACCTGCCAAGTCTGTACCTGAGCTTCAGCAGAGCCCGAAGCTGCCCAGCTGGACCCTGCATGGAGACCCTGAGAGTTCCACACCTAAGAGCAGAATTCGCAGCCAGGACCCGGCTCCTCGTTGTCCAGGTTGGACAGAGGTGTCCACTTCCCTCAGCAGGATGGGGTCTTGGGACAGCCAGCGAGCATGTGTTGGTGCTGCAGATGGACATCCTGGGGACCTCCTCCCAGGTCCTTGAAGTTCCAAACAAAGAACCGGAAAAGCACACAGAAAAGGCAGTGAAGGTATACATTTATTGAAGGTAGAAAAGAGGGTCGCTGTACAGGGCAAGTGCAGGCAGTAAACAGATGAATAGTGCCCCAAGGGTAAGGGAAAGAGCTCCTTGTGTCCCAAATCCCCAAGTTGGCTCCCTCTATGCAAATGAGGCAGGGGGACACTTGTCCTATCAAAAACTCACTTGGCCTCCTACCAGGTACAAACTGTCCTATGGAAAAACTCGATTTCTCCCCAGGTAGAAATGAAGAATCAGGAGCAGTGTCTTTTGATTGGCTGTGCCCACGTGTAAATGAAGGATTGAGAATAGCATCTTATGATTGGTCCTGGAAACACCACCACATTCAAATACAGGATTGAAACTAGCATTTTCCTGAGTGGCCCACAGTGCTCAGCCTGACCTCATTTTGGTTCTCTAGTTCTGAACATGTCCTCTCTCATTAGGAAATGTCTCTCTCAACCTGCTAGCTGTGGGCTTTTATGACCTTGACACGTTCAGCCCAGGTGGTCACCGATTTGGCCAGCCCTGCGCCCTTCCTCACTGGGAACGCGAGCCCCACGAGCCAGGGCTGCTGGCTGGTGACGAGGCCCTACAGCGGAGTGTGGGACTCCCCAGCACGCAGGGAGTGGGTTCGCTGCAGGATCAAGCTTGGCCCCTTTTCCTCTGCCCTCCAGAAGCCTGAGCCAAGGACTCCCCACTCCTTTCGCAGACCTGTCTCCAGCGCTCTGAGATGGCAGCACGCATCAGCGAAGAAGGGCTGTGCGCTGGCTCCAGGGTCATCAGTGACCACCCGAAAAGGGGCGAGCAGGCCTGTGCAGTGCCCACATCTGCAAAGCGCTCTGTCAGCACGAGCACCGTGACAAGGTGAGCCCTGCCCAGGAAGGGGACCCCGAGAGCTCCTCACTTCACCCCCGAGCCTGCAGCTTCCCAGCCTGCTCCACATCACCATGCCACTTGGCACCCTTCAACAATGGGAGGCAGTGAACCAAGCACACAGCACCCAGGATGACGCTCCCTGCCTCTGCAGATGCACCCAGCTGCACCGAGGAGCTCACTGGACTGAGGCTGCTTTTCCTGTCACCCCGTCCCAGAGATGAGGATGTGTGTGGGGAGCTCTGATGCAGTCCTTGCTGTGGCCAGACTTGGAGGCAGTGGCAAGCATTTCTGGCTTTCTCCAGGGAAAAGGTGTTTGTGACCCCAGAAAGGAATTCAGTGCTTCAAGCTTGTAGGAGCCAAGCCAAATAAAGCCTTCAGGTTTTATTCCAAGATCCAAGTCGACATGTCTGCTCCTCAGTGAGTCTCCTGTTCTCAGTCTTCACGGCTGTGGAGTTGGCAGGGTCAAGGCTGTCATATGGAATTCACTTATAATTGCATTCAGCAAGCCAGGTCTGGGTAAAACTAATACTGGTGGACACGACTTTTATAATTCCTCGCAAGAAAACTTTTAGCTCAAGCCCCAGGGTAGATCATTAGCAGCTCAGATAAGCTTTGCCCTTCACTTTTCAGTTTTCCCTCAAAGAACTCTGGGGTTCAGCCGGGCACTGCACGCTTAGCCTCTCAGTGTCCTGAGGTGGTCACCGCAGTCCTCAGATAATGTCAGCATTTCCACTCTCAAAGCTGTGGGTTGCTGAGAAAATGAAAACCATTTCAAATACCAGCTTAGGAATTTCAGCATTAATATCTACTGCATGTGAAAACGAGAAGACCACTGAGTTTCAGGAAAGCAGCTTGAGAAAACGCATAGCAAACTGCTGTTTAATTCCCTCTCCCACCTGGATTCCAGCTCTACTGGAGGAAGTGGTTTGCTACAGCAGGGAAGGGGAGTTTCAGACAGAAAAACCTCTCCAAGGGAGATCTGTCAAAGGCATAACATTATCAGTTAATACAAAGATCTTTCTAGATGAAATGTAGGATAATTTTAGAACTGAAATCCAAAAATAACAAGTTGGGAGAGTGGGGACAGGCAGGGCAGTGTAAGGTCTGACACAGATTTCAAGTTTCAATAGTTTTCAGAAAATTTAGAAATAAAGGGGAAAAAAAGATAATGAAATATAGCAGCTTGTGTTCAGATTTGGAGTCAACTTTGATTTACTGAGCTAAATTCCTGTGGGACTCAGGCCAAGCTATCTGACTGGGCTTTTGGATATTTTTAAATCTTGGGCAGGGAGGTTAATAAAGGAGAGCAAAAGTTAAGAAAAAAATGGTGGGCAGGGGGAGGGGCCAGGCAGTTTCCAACTCCACTCCTCTGCCTGAGCCATGATCTCCACCACACCCGCAGAGGTGAGCACCAGGGGAGCTTTGCTGAGAGGGGAAGTCAGGCCTTCCTCTCTGTGTCACACTTCCTCAGTCTCCTCCATGTCCAGGCCAGCTGAAGTCCCTTGGTTTCCAGGGAAGGAAGCTGCCCTCGTGACATGTGACGAAGATGGCATTGTGCCGCAGGTGGAGGCAGGTGAGCTCTGCATGCCAATCTCTTAGAGACCACTGTGCTGTGTTGTGTGGGAATGGTCCTCGGAATGCATGTGCACACCTAAGAACTGCTCCAAATGAAATGTGTATCACCTGAACCTAAAAACAGCAAATCCTCACGCTACCCAGGGGAGCTCGATGGGCCGGTAAAAGCATGGGTGAGCCCACCCTGCAACCAGGACAGGCCTGCGAGACCCACAGTGACACAGCAGGGCCCAGCTGGGGCACACACCATGGACAGGTGGGTCTGGCGGCATGGAAAAGACTGAAGCAGCAGAAAAATATGAGCCGAGGGTTGGTTCACATCAATACTTCTAGGATAGTCAGCCCAGGAAGAATCCAGGACTCACCTACCTGGACCCACAGGAGGAATTCAGGTGACTGGCCCCTCCCTACCTTAATGAAAGATTTCTCAGCATAGCTAGAGAAGACATAGATTTAAAAAAATACAGGCACATAGGAAAATCATGGAAACCTTGAATGAACAATATAGGAAAGAAATAGAATGCATGAAACATATTAAAAAAGATATCCAAGAGTTTAAAAACTCCACTGAAAGCTGGCAAAACCACTTGAACAAAACTGAAGAAAGACTTCTAGACTTTGAAAACAGGATTGCAACTAGCAATCATGAAAGGAAATATCTCTTAATAACAAGGGACCATGAAATAACAATTCAATAGCTCCAAGGCAATGCAAAGAAAAACAATATAATCCTTACAGGTGTCAGTGAAAATGCAGGAGTCAACACAAATGACATTTTAAAAAGACTATTTGTGTAAGTAATAGCAGAAAATTTCCCAAGCATGGGAACAGAATTTGACATACAATAAGTGGGGCATATAGAGCTCCAAACAGCTATAACCAAAATAAATCTACACCCAGACATATAATAATCAAGATCCAAGAAATTCAGCACAAAAACAGAATATTAAAAGCTGTTAGAGAAAATAAACAGATCACCTATAAAGGAAAGCCCATTAGAATCACAGCAGACTTCTCAGTGTAAACCTTCAAGTCAAGAAGAGCTTGGAGTAAAGTATTTCAAGGCCTGAAAGAAAACAACTTCCAATCCAGATTGTTGTACCCGGCAAAATTATCTTTCAAAATTAATGGAGAAATAAAATACTTCTATGACAAAGAAAAACTGAAGATATTCATGTCCACCAAACCCTAGAAAGAGTACTCAGATACTCTAGATAGAGATAAAAATGACCACAATTTCCCAGAAGAACAACAGAAAGAAACCACCAGGCAAGGCAATCAAACAGAAGGGAAAAGCAGGGAATTACCAACAGGAATAACATGACAAAGATAAGCCAATACATATCAGTTACAACCATCAATGTACATGGCCTCAATTCACCAATCAAATGGAACAAATTAGCAGAATAAATCAAGAAACAAGAACCAAAAATATGCTGTATACAAGAAACACATGTAACTCAAAAAGAAACTCACAGATTGAAAGCCAAAGGATAGAAAACAATACTCCTTGTGACAGGAACCCAGAAAAAGACAGGGGTAGCTATTCTGTTTGCAGGCAATGTGAACTTTAAACCAAAAATGATCAAAAGAGATAAACGTCACTACATACTTGTTAGGTGGAAAATGCAAGAGGAAGAGATGTCAATCATAAATATATATACACCAAATATAGGAACATCCAACTATATAAGACAAATATTTATAGACATGAAAAATCAAATAATAACATAATTGTCAGGGGGAAACTTAATGCCCCATTGTCACAAAGAGATAGATCAACTAGACAAAAAGCCAGCAAAAAATAACAGAAATGAATCAAACATGTGAACAAATGGACTTAACAGATGTTTACAGAGTATTCCACCCAACAATAACAGAATATACATTCTTCTCAGCTGCACAGGGGACGTTCTATAAAATAGACCATATGCTAGCCCACAGTGTGCTTAAGTAAATGCAAAGGAATTGAAATTACTCCATGCATATTATCTTACCATAGTGCAATGAAACTGGAAATTAATGGCAAAAGAAACTGCAAAATCTCCGAAAACATGGAAATTAAGTAAGACCTTCCTGAACAATCAATGGATCACAGATGAAATTAAAGAAGAAATTAAACAATATCTAAAACCAAATGAAAATGCAGACACAACATTCCAGAACCTGTGGAACACAATGACAGCTGTCCTAAGTGGGAAATACATAGCACTGAATTCTCACTTCAGGAAAACAGAAGGAGCACAAATAAACAATGAATGCTGCCCCTCGATCTTCTAGAAAAACAAGATCAAGTAAAGCCCAAAGCTCATAGAAAGGAGGAAATTATAAAGATCAGAACCAAAATTAACACAACTAAGCCTAAGCAAACAATACAGAGGATTAATACATTGAAGAGTTTGTTCTTTGAAAGAATAAACCAAATTGATAAACCTAAGCCAACCTTATCAAGAAAACTAAAGAAAAAATTGAAATTCATGCAATGAGGAAAGAAAAGGATGAAGTCATTATACCTCTTGTGGAAATTCAAAAGATCATCAATACCTACTTAGAAAATCTTTACTTGCATAGAATGGAAAACAGAAGAAATGGACAGATTCCTAGAAACATATGAGTTACCAAAGCCAAATCAAGAAGATATAAAAATTTTGAATAACACAATATCAGTTAATGAATTGAAAACAAAATTAAAAACTTACCAACAAAGAAAAGCCCAGGTCCTGATGGATTCATGACTGAATTCTACAAGAAATTTAGAGAAGATTTTATGCCAGTACTTCTCAAACTCTTTAATGAAATTGAAAGTGAGACAATTCTTCCTAACTCAATCCTGGAAGTGAGTACTACCCTGTTACCAAAACCAGAGAAGGCTCCAACCAAAAAAGAAAAATATATGCCAATCTCCCTAATGCACACAGATGCAAAAATCCTCAATAAAATACTAGCAAATGGAATGCAGCAAATCATCAAGAAGATTATACACCATGAACAGGATCATCCCAGGAATGCAAGGATGGCTCAACGTATGCAAATCAGTAAATATAATATACCACATCAACAGAGCCAAAGACAAAAATCGTATGATCATCTCAATAGATGCAGGAAAAACTTTTAACAAAGTCCGACACTCATCTGTAATGAAAACCCTAGAGAAAATCAGATTGATGGTTTCTCAGTTTGATAAAAACCATCTACGACAAACCAATAGTGAACATACTAAATGGACTAAAACTGAAATCTTTCACACTAAAATCAGGAACAAGACAAAGATATCCACTATCACTACGCCTATCAACATAGTTCTGGAAACTTTAACCAGAGCAATTAGACAAAAGAGAGAAATAAAAGGAATAAAGATAGGAAAAGAATAAGTTGGACTTCCAGAAAGATGGCAGAGCAGTAAGATGCAGGAAAAACAGCCTCTCTGAGAGTCACCACCAAGACACTGGAATATAGCATCATGAGGAAGATAAGAAGGAAGGAAGTGGGTCCCCTGAACTCAAGAAGAACCTGAAATGTGAATTGAAGTCCACAGAGAGAGTGAAAAGAAAAACTTCAACTTAAGAAGAAGGCGGTAGCCCACAGCGCTTTCTCCCTGAGATGGGACTCACTGTGTGAGAGGAGCTCTTTGAACCTGGGGACACACGGTCACAGTGACAGTGACAGCTGGCAGCCCTGGAGGCCTCTGCAGAGAGGTGCAGCAGTGGAGGGAGCAGTGGATGTGGAGGACTGCACAGTCTGGTGCTGAGTGCAAAGGACGTAGTCCTCCCACAGGAGACAGCAACTAGCAGAGAGTCATCTTGGAGACAGGCCAGCTAAGCCTGAAACCCTGAACTGCTGCTGGCTTGCCAGGCAAGTGCTTGTGCCACTGAGCTAAATTCCTGGGCCTCATCTAGCAGCTCCCAGCTGGGTGAAGACCCATGGAAATTGCTTGGACTGTGGCAAGCCCAATGAGTCTGGTCTTAGGGCAGGCCTGCTGAGATTATCTACTATCCCACCAAAAAAGTACTGCTGGCTTTCTGGGATAGATCAGCATGTTTCAGGACTCTGTCTCCACAGGTTGTCTACTAGTGAAACCAGAGAGAATTCTGGAAGTGGACTGCTTTTGTTTTTTGTTTTTTCTTTCCTTTTCATTTTTTAAAAATTTTTCTTTTTCTTTACCTTTTTTTCTCTTTTTCTCCTTTATTGTTTTTATATGAGTGTGAAAGTGGTTCCTAACCTCTTTGTGGGTGTGGTTCTGTTCTGTTCTTTTATCTCTTCCATCTCTCTCTTCCTTCAGTCTTCTGCACCAGTTTCTCCAAGTTGGCGGGATCCCCCTTTGTCCTCCAACCTTACTTCTAATCTTTTTCTCTTCTCCCACCTCTATTTTCTCCTTAATCCATTTTAGTTTAACCCCCAAGGGCAAAATTGACACATTAAACACATGTATTGCATATAATTATCTGGTCTGTTTTACATTTTGTTATATAATCACAAATCTAGTTCATAAGGTTAAAAGTTGCAAATTAAGAATTAGCTCAGATTACTGTTTTCTAGGTTGCATTTGATGCTATTGGTACCACAGTAACCAAAACTTACATAATTTTTCTAAAAAGCTATTAGTCCAGGTATTCTATGACTGAGATTGACTAGGATCCACAGAAAATACAGTGGCACAGTGCCAAAGAAGTAAGGACTAGACCAAACAAACGGCAACTTCTCATCTCCAACAAACTGAAGAGGTAAGATCTTCCAACAGATTTAAAATCCCAAAACCAGCTAAACCTGGAAGATACTTCAGAGAAGTAGTCATCACCTAAGGGTCCTAAATACTAGCAACAAAGCAATGCATCATGGGCAACTCACAAGCATCACCCCTGAAATTAAACTAAAAAAAAAAGAAAGACAAGAAAATGAGAAGACACTTAAGCAAAATGAAACCCCACACATCCAGTTCACCAAAGGCAAATTCAGGGGACAGTGAGGTGGGACAATCCGAAAGCCCCCACCAGACCTCTCTTAAGTGGTGACAACACAGCAACTGAATGAGGCTCTGGAAAAAACGAAATCAGAAATAATCTCTCAGATAACTACAGAGATTACTAAAATACACACCATGCTTAGCGATGTTACAGCAGACACAGACAAAAAAATAGATGAGCTGAAGAACATTACAGAAGCCCAGCATGGGAAAGAAATGGAATACATAAAGTAGATTCAACCAAATCTATCTTTCAAAATTCATGGAGAAATAAGATACTTCCATGATGAAGAATAGCTGAGGAAATTTATGACCACCAAACCAGCACTCTAAAATGTTCTGAAGGACATTCTACAAAGAGATAATAAGGACTACAGCTCCACGAACCCCAAAGAAGAAATTCACCAGGGAAGGCAAAAAATTAAAGAGGGGGTAAAAAGTTGGGGGAGCCAACAACAGGAGACTAACATGACAAGGATAAGCCAATACATATCAGTTATAACCACCAACGTTAAGGGTCTCAATTCACCAGTCAAAAGACACAGACTGGCAGAATGGATCATGAAACAAGATCTAACAACATGCTGCATCCAAAAAACACATTTAATTCAAAAAGAAATTCATAAACTGAAAATCAAACGATGGAAAACAATACTCCTTGTGACAGGAACCTAGAATAAAGCAGGGGTAGATATTCTATTTGCAGACAAAGTAAATTTCAAGCCAAGACTGATTAGGAGCGATAAAGAAGGTCACTACATCCTCGTAAAAGGAACAATCCAAGAGGAAGAGATAACAATCATAAGTATATATGCAACTGAACCTGCCTGCAGGTCCTAAAAGAAACGGGGGTCTCGAGGAGAGGGCATGGAGATGGGGGAGGGCAAGGCTGGGGAGAGAGAAAGGAAGACAAGACGAGTATCCGATCAAGTCTTCGTTTATTGTGGAAATGTTCAAGATTTATATAGAAACGGGAGTGGAAGCTGTCATCGTATGGGGGCGTGGACAGGCTGTCGTCATTTCCTTGCGGGACAGGGGAGGATCATGGGAAATGTAGGCTGACACACCGGATGCCCACAGGCCAGAGAGGCGGGGCAGCAGCTGTGAAGCTTTACCGCTCTCTACATGCAACAAATACCAGTGCAACCAACTATAGAAAACAATTACTAATGGACATAAAACCCAAATAAGCCCTATTGGGAGACCTCAATACCCCACTGTCACAAACAGACAGATCAACTAGACAAAAAAATCAATAATGAAATATTATAACTGAATCAAACTTTTGAATAAATGAACTTAGTAGATATCTACAGGGTGTTCCACCCCACATCATCAGAATACACATTCTTCTTAGCTGCACACAGGACATTCTCCAAAATAGACTACGTCCTGGCTCATAGAACATGCTTAAGTAAATGTAAAGGAATTGAAATTATCCCATGCATACTATCAGACCACAGTGCAATGAAATTGGAAATCCATGCCAAAGGAAACCACAAGAATTTCATAATTACAATGAAAATTAAATAGCACCCTACTGAACAACCAATGGGTCACAGATGAAATTAAAGAAGAAATTACAGTTTTTACAGTTGAATGATAATGACAATACAACATACTAGAATTTGTGGCACTGGGTGAAAGCAGTCTTAAGAGGGAAATTTATAGCAGTAAATATCCATATCAGGAAAACAGAGCAAGCACATATAAGCAACTTAATGTTGAACATTGAACTTCTAAAAAAGAAGAGTAGACTAAATCAAAAGCTCATACAAAAGAGGAAATTATAAAGATCAGAGCTGAAGTTAACACACTGGAGACCTAAAAAACAATACAAAGTATCGATGAATTGAAGAGTTGGTTCTTTGAAAGATTAAACAAAATTGACAAACCCTTAGAAAACCTTATTTAAAAAAGGAAAGAAAAGACTCAAATCCATGCAGTTGGGAATGAAAAGGGTGAAATCACAATGGACCCTGCAGAAATCCAGAAGATCATCTATACCTACTTTGAAAACTTGTATTCTAATAATATAGAAAATGCATAAGAAATGGGCAGATTCCTAGATACAAAAGAATTACTAAAGTTGAATCAAGAAGATATAAAAATCCTAAATAAATTAATTTCAATCAATGAAATTGAAGATGCAATTAAAAACCTACCAACAAGGAAACGCCCAGGCAATGACAGGTTCACTGCTGAATTCCTCAAGAAATTTAGAAAGGACCTAACACCACTATTTCTCAAACTCCTTGATGAAACTGAACAGAAAGTAACACTTTGAAATTCATTCTTAGAAGTAAGCATTACCCTGATACCAAAACCAGAGAAGGAACCAACTAAAAAAGAGAATTACAGACCAATCTCCCTAATGAACATTGACGCAAAAATCCTCAATAAGATACTGGCAAACAGACTGCAGCAAATCATTAAGAAGATTATACACCATGATCAAGTGGATTCACCCCAGAGATGCAGGGATGGTTCAATATACATAAATCCATAAATGTAATACATCATATTAACAGAACCAAGGATAAAAATCATATGATAATCTCAATAAATGTAGAAAAAGCTTTTGACAAGGTCCAGTACCCACTCATGGTAAAAACCCTACAGATAACTGGAATAGATGGTCTCTATCTCAACCTGATAAAAGCCATCTATGACAAACCAACAGCCAACATCACACTAAACGGGAAAAAACTGAAAGCTTTCACTCTAAAATCAGGAACAAGATAAGGATGTCCACTGCCTCCACTCTTACTCAACATAGTCCTGAAACTTTAGCTGAAGCAATTAGACAAGAGAAAGAAATCCAAGGAATAAAGATAGGAAAGGAAGAAGTTAAACTATCATTATTTGCAGATGACATAATACTCTACATAGAAGACCCCAAAAATTTCACCAAAAATTTCACTACTAGATTTAATAACCAAATTCAGTAACATAGCTGGATACAAATTCAACACTCAAAAATCAATAGCCTTCTTATATACAAATAACATACTGAGACAGAAATCAGGGAAACAACACCTTTTACAATAGCATCCAAAAAATTTAAATACCTAGGAATCAATCTAACAGCAGATTAAAGACCTCTACATTGAAAACTACAGTACTCTGAAAAAGGAGATTGAAGAGCATATTAGAAAATGGAGAAATACCCAGTACTCTTGGGTAGGAAGAACCAATACAGTGAAAATAGCCATACTTCCAAAACTGTTAAACAGATTCAATAAAATCCCAATCAAAATTCCAATAGCATATCTTACAGAATTAGAGAAAACAATCCTGAAATTCATCTGCAACAAGAAGAGACTTAGAATACCAAAGACAATCCTGGGCAAACAAAGGCAAGACAGGGGGCATAAACAGTGTGGTACTGGAAAAAAAAAAAACCAAAGATCAATAGAATAGATTAGAAGACGCAGAAACAATTCCAGACATACTCAGTCACCTTATCTTTGACAAAGGTGCCAAACACATTCACTGGAAGAAAGATAGCCTCTTTAATAAATGGTGCTGGAAAAACGCTCTACACATGCCAAAGATTAAAACTGGACCCACATCTTTCACCATGCAATAAGCTAAAATCAGAATGGATCAAAGATCTTAATATTAAAACAGAAACATTAAGTCTGCTGGAAGATAGAGTAGGTAAAATTCTTGAAGATATTGGTCTAGGCAAAGACTTTATGAATAAAAGCCAGATTGCACAGGAGCTATCGCAAAGAATCAACAACTGGGATCTCATCTTATTAAAAAACTTTTGCACAGCAAGAGAAACCACCAAAAGAGTGAAGAGACAACCCACAATGTAGGAGAAAATGTTTGCCAGCTGTTCCTCAAACAAAGGATTACTATCAAGAACATATACAAAAAACTCAAAAAATAAATCAGTCCTCCCAGATTTAAAGACCCAATCCAAAACTGGGCATCTGGGATGAATACACACTTCTCAGATGAAAAAATATGAACAGCAAATAAATATGTGAGAAGATGTTCAACATCACTAGTCATTTGAGAGATGAAAATTAAAAGCAACACTGAGATTTCCACCTCATCCCAGAAATAATGGCTATTAGCAAGAAATCAACCAATAAAAATGCTAGAGGGCCTGTGGGGATAAAGGGACCTTTCTCCATTGTTAGTGAGAATGCAGACTGGTGCAACCACTGTGGAAATCAGTGTGGAGACTCGTAGAAAAACTAGGACTAGAGGTCCCATTCTACATAGCTACTTCCCTTCTGGGTATCTTCCCAAAAGAATTAAAAACATCATACCACAGCAATATATGTGCATCCGTGTTTATAGCAACACAATTTGTAATAGCCAAATCTTGGAAATAATCTAAATGCCCAATGACAGAGCAATGGATAAAAAGATTGGTATTTTTGTACAATGGAGTACTACTGAGCCATAAAGAAGGATAAACTGGAGACTTTTATAGGTAAATGGTTACAACTTGAGATCATACTCATTAGTGAAATAAATACAACACACATATGTAAATATCATATTGTCTCACTAGTGTGAGAAGGTGAAAGTAACAACATGTATATGTGTATGTATAAGTATTTGTGTATAAAAATAGTTAAGATAGTTATACTACTGTTTCTCTGAGTTCAATGAAGAGAAAGATTTGTGCTGGTATTCTTTGGACAATTGTAAGCAAATGTCTTATGCTCTGGGTGAGTGATTTGGGGATGACAACGTGCACTGCATGTGCCATTGTTGCCCCCTGATTGACGTGTTTTCAAATTTTTAGTTTTTTCTTCTTTTTTCCTTGAAATAAAATGGATTTGAAAAAAAGAAGTTAAATTATCATTATTTGCAGATGACAGGATACCCCAAAAACATAGACGAAGACCCTCCAAAGCTCCACAAAAGACTAATAGTTAAAAAGCAAATTCAGCAGCATTGCTGGATACGAAGTCAGCACTCAAAATCGGCAGCCTTCCTGTACACACAGCAAAGCCTCTGAGAGAGAAACTGGGAAACCACACCTTTGCCAATAGCATCCAAAAGCATGAAATACTTCAGAGTGAATCTAACAAAGAATATAAAAGATCTATATATTGAAAATTGCAGTTCTCTAAAAAAGGAGATTGAAGAGGATATCAGAAAATGGAACGAGACCTCTTGCTCTTGGATAGGAAGAACCAACACTGTGGAAATGGCCAAAATTGTTATACAGATTTAAAGCAATCCAGATCAAAATACCATTAGCATACTTCACAGATCTAAAGAAAACATGCCTAAAATTCATTTGGAAACAGAAGAGACCTAGAATAGCAAAGGCAATCCTGGGCAACAAAGGCAAGGCAGGAGTCATCATAATCCCCAAATTGAAATTATATTACAGAGCTACTGTGACTAAATCAGAGTGCCACTAGCCAAAAACAAGCAAACAACAGCAACAACAACAAAAACGACCTGAGGATCTATGGAACAGATTAGAAGACGCAGACACAACTACAAAGACACTCAGCCACCTTATCTTTGCCAAAGGGGGCCAGTATGTTCACTGGAAGAAAGATAGCCTCTTTAATGAGTGGTGCTTGAAAACCTGGCTTTCCATATGCCAAAGACTAAAACTAGACTCATGTCTATCACCATGCACTAAAGTCAAGTCAAAATGGATCAAAGACCTAAATATTAGAACAGAAACACTAACCCTACTGGAAGACAAGGTAGGTAGAAAGTTCGTGAACAAAACACAAACTGCACAGGAAGTGCTTCAGAGAATCAACAACCGCTATCTCCTCATTAAAAACTTTTTGCATATTAAAAGAAATCATCAATAGAGTGAAAAGACAACACACAGAGTGGGAAAACTATTTAGCCAACTGTCCCTCAGTCACAGGACTTCTATCTAGAAGATATGAAGAACAGAAAAAAATCAGGTCCCCCAAATTCAAAAACCCGATCCAAAAATGGGCATGTGAGATAAATACACACTTCTCAAATGAAAAAATACAAATAACAAATAAATGAAAAAATGTTCAACATCACTGATCGTTCAAGAGATGCAAATTGAAACAGCACTGAGATTCCATCTCACCCAGAAAGAATGGCTATTATCAAGAAATAAACCCACAACAAATGCTGGAGGGGCTGTGAGAAAAAAGAACCCTTCTCCACTGGTGGTAGGAGTGTAGACTGGTGCAACCACTGTGCATGTGGTGATTCATCATAAAACTAGGATTGGAGGTTCCATTCAATCCAGCTATTCCCCTTCTGGGTATTTTCCCAGATGAATTGAAAATGTCATACCACAGCAATGCGTGTGCATCCATGTTTACAGCAGCACAACTGCAATAGCTAAACACTGGAAACAACCCAAATGCCCTTTGACCACGGAATGGATAAAAAATGTGATATTTTTATACAATGGACTACTACTCAGCTGTAAAAAAAGGATAAATTCAAGACTTTCGTAGATAAATGGATGCAACTTGAGACCATACTCGTAAGTGAAATAAATCACTCATTCGTGTAAACATTGTATTGTCTCCCTAATATAAAACACTGAAAGAGTAAATAAGATCCAAAGTATGCAGTAGCTATTATGAAAGTGAAAGAGGAAGAAACTGCTCAAAACAAAACAACAACTGAGATGGGAAAAGGAGAAAAGAAAGGAAAAGAATATAGAAAAAATACATATACATATATGTGATAGATACTTACACTACTGATCTGTTAGTTCACCAAAAAGAATGGTTTGTGCTTTCACTGTTGGATCAATTTCTCATGCCTGTATCTTGTAACCTGATCAACTACTTTGAAGAAAATACACAACATATTAACCATTGTCAATCTCCCATGATTTTGTTTTGTAATTCTGTATCATCGTTTTTATTCTTTTTTTCATTTTCAAATTAAACCAACAAAAACAGAATAGTAGATCCTATTACCGGGAAAACGGTAACTCGTGCGCGGAAAGCTCTCGACGCATACCTGAGCAGCCGCGGCAGCCAGTCTTTCCTGTTTTTTGAATCGGAAGGAAGTCAAGGGTCGAAGCTCAGAGCGCCCTAGGAGGCCACGTGGCCAAGTGCCGGCAGCGGAAGGAGTGCCACGGAAGGAGTGCCACGGCGCGGCCCCCACGTCCTCAGTGACCAGTGCACACGCACGTGCTCTAGCCACAGCCCCACGCGCGCGCACCTGCTCAGCCCCACTTGGCCCCCGGGCCGTCCCAGCTCCAGGTCACGCGGGCAGCGTAGCGGGCGGGCGGGCCGGAACCCAAGACCCCTGCGCCCCCGTCTGCCGCAGCCTGCAGCGTACCCCACTGAGAGCTCAGCTGGCTCCGGGCAGCTCCGGGACTGGGCCCTGGCTCGGCCACAGCGGAGCGGCCCGGGGCTGAGGAGCCCGGCTGTCCCGGCACGGAGGGCCCGAAGGGCTGAAGCGGCGAAATGTCGTCTCAGAGCTGCTTGTGGGATTAAAAAGCAAAGCGGGCCTCCTTGTGTGCCGGAAGCTCCCATTTTTAAGGCAAACGTGCACACACCTAGAACAGCATAAATTCTGTAAGTAATACCATGCGGTGGGTTGAAGGTTCTCAGACGGGGGCGCCACTCAGGTCCGGGGCCGGAGCAGGCGCCGGAGCCCTGCGCCCCGCGATGCTCCGAATCGGGGGCGGCAGACCCGTGGCGAGGAGCTGCCGCTGGCCGCGGGCCGTCTCGGAGGGCTCCGAGGCGCCCCCACCCCGCCCAGGGACGGCCAGCCCGGGCCCCTTCCCCTGCGCGCCAGCGGAGCACTGCGGGAGGGCTGGGCCGGCGGTGGCCAGCGCCGTGGCGCGGCAGCTTTCCCGCGCGGAGCGGCGCTCTCCTGTGCCCCAGGCCTCTTTCCGGGGCTGCCCAGCTCGGAATTCTTCTCCTTAAACTCTCAGTCCGCGTTTGCGGGACGTCACGGCCACATCGGCACTGCACAGCACGCATCCTCATCCTTCCCTCTCCCTTCCCTGCTCTCCTCTCCCCGTGAGAGTGCGTCTCCCTGCTGCTGTCATCTGGCCTGTATTTCGCTCTTCATTCACACTCTGGGTTTCTCATATCAGAGAAACCATGGGATATTAACTCTGCGCGTCTGATACGTTTCACTTAACGCTATGGTCTCCAGGCGCACCCATTTCCCACAGACGACAGAGTTCTCCTCCTTCACAGCGAAGGAAGATTCCCTTAACACGACGTCCGACGAGCAGGGAGCTGCGGCTGGCCCGGCCTGCGCGGGGGTCCACAGCACGGGGCCGACCTTGGGCCTGACATCCCAGGGCCAGAGCTGAGCCCTTTCAGAATTTAATGCCAAGTAAATTTTCATTTTCTTCGATTAAAATGGAAGTCCTCCAAAAAATTACTTTCTTATCAGTTGGCAGTTAATGCAAGTTCAGCACTCACTTATTTCCTGGGTTCAGTGAAAACCTTTGTGATTTTACATTAAAGATTTAGTGAGAATGCGTCTTTTGAGGGAAATTACTCATTTGAATTTCGCCAATAAAAGTAGAGACAATTTCAAGAATGTAATTTTTATTTCCAGGAGAGCACATTCATGACTTTGTACCTAAGAAGAATGCACTAACTCCAGAACAAATGGACATTTTATTTCTAGCCTTAAAATCCTTTGAGCTAGTTGGCAGTGGGAGTCACCGGTCGGGGGCGCTGTTGATGGGCTCTGAACTTAGGCACAAGCTGGAGCCCAGAGGCCCCGGCCTGCACACCCCTGCGACGCTCTGAGGCCCTCCCCAGGAAGGGGTTTGCCCTTGCTGCAGCCGCGCCCCCCTTGCATGGTTGTGGCCCCCAGGCAAACCTGGGTCCCGTGAGTCCCTTCACCCCAACATACCCAGCGGGGCTGTCCCAGCCCTCACCCAGCGCAGCCACGGTGCTGGAGCTTGGGCTCCTGTTCAGCATCCAGCAGGTGATCCTCCCTGCTCCCCAAGACGGCACAGGGCTACAGAGCTGTCAGAACGGGTAGCACGTCTCCGACAGATCTCCTCTCTCCACGGGGCGCTGATAATTCCCCCGGGCACCCCGACAGCCAGTCAGATGCTGCACACTGAAGTCGGGCGGTGCATCCCTCAGGGCCCCCTCACAGGCCTGCAGAGGACTGGGGATCCAAGTGACCTGCTACGCTGAACGGGGGACAGCTCAACCCTCTTTCCTCTTGTCTATTGGGAATGAGTTATTTCTCAATCCCCAATGCTTTTCTCTTGTTCTTATTGATCTGTGTTGGATTCTTTGAACTAAGACCCGATCTCTGCTTCATTCCTGGATCCTGCACTCATCTTTCTCCAGAGCTCCCGATGGGAAGCCCTGTGAGGCTACGCCCAGGTGTTGGGGTCTGGAAACCCAGACGGCTCGGTGTCCACAGGAAGAAGACCAAGGTGCCCAGAAGATGGACTCCAGGGTGGCCCCGAGGGTCCTGGGGCAGGAAGGGGTTGGGGAGAAGACGGAGCGGAGACAGAAGTGACGCTGACGCTCCTGGGCTCGCCTGGGAGCTGCGTGGGACCCGCACCTCGGTCCTCTCCTCAGCCACCCGGGAGACCCGTTTTGGCCTCTGACCTCCAGAGCCATCAGACAGTAAACCCTGTCAGGAGTGGGTCTGTGAGAATTCGCCACGGCAGCGGCAGGAGTCTAACTCGGGGCCGTCATCTTTCCACCCACTTCCTCACCACTGCCGCGCTTCGCCTGCTAATGGCTGATGGGGGCCACCGTCCTTTCCCCTGCTGCTCCAGAGACCTCTGTGAGCCAACACACCCCACGTGGCCTGGCCCTGTCCTTCCGAGCTCCCTGCTCCGTGCCCTCCCCGGGGTCACACAGAAGTCGCTGGGGGAGAGAGCCGCACCCTCCCTCCGACTGCGAGCCCAGCCGATGCCACGTGTGGCCCTTGAAGCCTGACCCCCTTTTCTCTCCCCCTCCCTATCTGGGTGATGGGCGCTGGAGCCCCTCTGCTTAAGAGTGTTGCTTCGGTCTGTGTGTGCCTGGCTGGATTGAGAGAGCATGCGTGCACATGTGCGTGTGTGCTTGTGTGCGGTGTGCATGTGTGTGTGCATTATAAGCCCTCTACTTTTCATCTAAGATTTAATCTTTAGCCAATGGGCTTCAAGTGGGAAAGGCCCCTCCTCTAAGCTGAAGCATCTGTGCTGCCCAGTCTGCTGCGCCGGGGAGGACCACTCGGCTCACCGCCTTCCTCCGCCGGAGGGCGTCCACCAGCTGCCTCTCATCTGAACCCTTAGCCGCATACGGATTCCCAGCCCACACCCAAAGTCCACCTGTCCGGATATGAGGTCAGCGAGTCCGAGTTTCCCTTGTCTGTCACAGAGTTCATCTGCTCCCACAAGGGGCCCGCAGCGTCCTCCCTCCCTCCCAGATCTGCGTAATTAGGATAAATCGGTGTATTTTCAGAAAGTCAGTTGGACCACAAATTTCAAGGCCTTCCGAATCTCAGAGCTGTGTCACAGAAACGCATGACTCCCCGGACCCTCTCCGGGACTCAGCAGACCTGTTTGTCCCAGGAAATTCTGTGACTCCTGTGAACACCTGGAAAAGAACAGGGATCAAGGAGGAGGCAAAGTAAGGCACCGGCATGTGGGCAGGGACACGGGGCAGAGCCGTTCTACCCTGAGGACTTCCTGCCTCGAGTGCAAAACCATCGCCATCTGCTTAAGAATGCTCTGGGAAGAATAGCAGAACACAAGAAGGGCAATCACTGAACTAGTAAGTGTCATTTAAAAAGGTGTGCTGTGTGTCTTGGCTACTTTTCTCTCCTTCCTGAGACCAAACACCCAACACCCAACACCCAAAGCTAAAGGAGGGGAGGCTTATTTAGCTCACAGTATGTGGAGGTTTCAGTTCATAATCGGCTGGCTCCAAGGCCAGGTGGCGTGGTAGAGAGGCAACTGTTCACTGCAGCAGAAGACAGCAAGAGCAAGCAAGGGACAAGGCAAGCCTCACTCTGTGCCTTACACTGTGCCAGGCCACCAGGATTAGAGCAGCACCAATCCAGTCAGCGGACTGACCCAGCGGTCACCTGCCCTTAATCCTAACACTGCACTATGGTTCAATCACACACTCTAGATTTAGTCACCTCTGTAAAAGCCCCACCTCTGACTGCCATGCTGCTTTGGGCGGACATCAAGACCAAGCCATAGAATTCCACTTCTGGTCCCCCAAAAACTCATTCAGATCCCTTGATGCAAAAGGTATTTAGTCCATCTCTGAGTCCCTGAAGTCTTAAGTTTCAGCATTGCTGAAAAATCCAAGTCCAAGGTCTCCTCTGAGAATTTAAGGCAAACTCTTAGCCGCAAACCCCTGTACAGATGAAAAGAAAGTGAAACACTTCCAACATTCGGTGGCACGACAGATATTTCCATCCCAAAAGTTACAAACAAGAACGTACAAGGAAGGAACCAAAGCAAGTCCAAACCCCAGTTGGGCCAGCATGGAGTCCTGCGGCCTGTGGTTTGGCTCTCTGGGGCGGAAGACGTGTCAGAGCTGCCCCCGGAGTGTGGCAGTGGCTGTGCCGTGAGCAGTGAGGGAGCCCCTGAGGACTGGGCTCTGAGGGGCCGAGGACGCTCGGTCTGGGAAGATGACGACACTCAGGTCCACACCAGAGCGCGCCTGTCACCCCGGGTCATCCTGTCACTCTTGTCCCCACGGACAGTCTCCTGAAAACAGACCAGTGCGCACACACACACACTCACCCCAGAGGCCGTTGCCTTCCCCATCCTGGTCAGATCTCAGATCAGCACGTAGCCTCCCCCTTCAACATTTTGGGAAGTTTTAGCAGCAGCTCCCGAGGAATTGAGACCCCAGCAGCAAAGCACTGAGCAGAGCTGGCAGAACCTCAGGGCTACTGGGGACCACAGGGACGGGCCGTGACCTCCTGTCACATAAGGTGGCAGCTGTGACTGAAAGCCATCATCCCGACAACGTGTTTGCCCACTACAGCGGAGGGAAAGACCCTTCCGGTATCTGTATTCTTCCTTCAGACTTCTGTAACTTTTATAATTCCCAAATGTTCTCTTCTAAAAGTATTAATAATTCCTCCTTTAGAAATGTGTCCTAAACAGACGCTGTGAAGTGTACACGAGTACTGACACCCTGGACGCTCACCGTACCTCTATTTACCTAGCCGGAAGATGTTAAACCATCTAAATGCTAACCATGGTTAAGTAAATTATGATCACTCACCATGCAGAGGAATATAGCGGTCATTGCTAAACGTCTTCCGTCCATTTAAAGATGTGCTCTTCCCTCCAATTGTATCTTTCAGAGGTGCACAAAGAGCCCATGCTGGATGGAAGGAAATCTAAGCTGATTTATGGTGGTGGTTAAACAACTTGGCAAATACATTGAAAATCATTGCTCTGTGCCCTGGAGATGGGTGGCTGACAGGACGGGCACAATGTGTCTCCATAGAGTTGAGACGGGCTTGCTAATTCCTGGGGCCCTGGAGCAGCGCCGGTGGGGAGATTCGCTGGTACATGGGGCAGAGAGGTGAGCTTCCTCTGCAGCCGCGGATGTGTCAGTCACAGCCTGTCCTAGGATTATGCTCCTGGCTCCTAGCTCCAACTTCCTACTTCTCCCGAATAGTACAGATACTTACAGCAGCAGCCCTCACCCCGTACCTGAGGGCCCCCAAGTCCTCCTGGCAGGGAGGCAGGCTTCAAAGCCCACGGACCGCTGCTGCAGTTAAATCCTAGTCTGGACCCACCAGACATGAGCAGGAGGTCCCCCAGTGACTGGAAACAACGTCCCGCAGAGGGGAAGGCGAAGGACTCATGCACACAAGGTGTCACTTCGATAAAGTGTCTGGGTCCAGAGCCCTGGACACACCAGGCCCCCCTCCCAGGGGCAGAGCCAGACACTCATGCCAGAGCTCCCTGCCACCAAGGCCGCACAGCTGGACTCTGGGGCAACATGCACTGGCACGTAGCTTTCATGTGGCCCACGCTGATTCTCGGCTGATTTCCGAGTTACTTCCGGTCTTCACCGGCTCCCAGAGTCCTGTCAATGCCAAGCCCTTTGCAGCTGGGATTGGGTCATCATATGCTGCGGGCATCTGGTGGGTCGTCCCCTCCTGATACAAGGAGGCTGAACCGGCTCTCTTGTTTCTCCACTTCCTTGTGCCTGGAATGTGGGCGGCTGGAACTGAGAATAGTTTAAGATGAAAAGGAAAAATCCAAGAACGCCGGGTATAGGCAGGAGCCCCAAGGTTGAGAGTCTCGGGTAATGAGAAGCGGGGCTGTCTCGGTGGAAAACAGCACCAGAATTACTGGCTGCAGACAGGAGGAACGCGGATGGATTGTGGAGAACCAGCTCAGAGGCAGGTGTTCCAGGGGCATCGCCGCTGAACGTGAGGCTGCAGGCGGCAGGACCCTGAGGGAGATCACCACGGACCTTGACAGACGACGGGCCCTGGCTGCTTGGCATTGGCTGAAGGGTGCGATGACAGTCGGGTTACACTGAGGAGAGCTGAGCTTGCGGTCACAGGACAAAGTCCACATTACAGGCGGGAGAAGCACTGTGATAGTACAGGAGTTACAGAAATGAGTAGGGCTTGGAAATAGTCCACTTGTTGGAGAGGGAAGGCCAACTGGATTGAAACCATTCCTCCGGTTTGGAAGAAATGTCTCAGCGTGGGCTTCAGGGACACGGAGCTCTCTGCTGTGGGACAGAAGTGAGAGAAAAGGTGCTCCCTTCCAGCCCCCAGCTGCAGCCCGGAGTGGGCAGGCGAGCAGCAGCACATTCTCACTTGGGCTCCGGGTCCTGCATTAGCAGCCTTTCTGGGACAGCAGAAGGGACTGTCCTGAGGTGCCCCAGAGGGCTGTCCCTGGCTGAGCCGGGCTGTCTCACCGCCTGGCCTCTGCATTCCCTAGACTGTGGTTCTTCCACTTATTTCCTGTTGCTGTAGACTACTCAGCATCCTTCCGTCCCTTATTTACTGAGCAAAGTCCATTTCTATCTCTTGCAACTAGAACCCTGACTAAGACACAAAGTAAATTGATATGAAAATGTCCAGAACATTCCTCAAAAATGAAACACTTTTTCTAGCAGCAACTTGGTTTTTACTTAAAATATAATTATTCAAAGTCCATTGATTTTTTTCCAAATGACTGAAAGAATATTCTGGTACTTTCTGCTCATATACAACCAAATCCACGAGTATGAGAAACCCAGGAAAATGCTTCCATCTTCTCTGCATGGTATGTGTGTCATGCTGCAGCTTTCCATTGCTCTGACAAAATATCTGAGATTCACAATTTTCTAGGGGAAGAGACTTACTCACTTTGGCTCATGGTCTCAGAAGTTCTGGTCCGTGGTCACTGTTACTTTGGGCCTGTGGCAGCACAGCAGATCGTAGCGGAGCACATGGCAGAAGGCTGCCAGAAAGCAGGAAGCAAGAGAGACAGGAAGGAACCAGGTCTCAACACCCCTTTCAGGGCCACACTTCAGTGACATCATTTCCTCCCAGAGGCTCCACCCCTCTCACATAGAGCCGCAAGCTGGGACCAGGTCTTGGACACACAGGGCTTTGGCGGGCATCCAGTAGCAGTCATCACTACTCACAGTCATCACATAGGTCCCAAGAACAGTCAAAGTAACGTGTGTGTACACAGATTAAGGACGGTTGAGAAGAAAGGGTAAATATCACACCAGAGTCACCAGTGGCCTCCACAGAGAGGTGCCCTGCAACCTCCATTGCCCCTGGAAAAGGGAGAACTTTTCCTCAAGCAGAAGGCACCCAGGGGGAAGCCTGGTGGCATTTCTCACACTGAGCCCGGCCTGAAAGACGTCTGAGACAATAGCAGTGCAGGAACTGGACCCGGAGTCCTGGGCAGAGGTGAATCCCAGGCCGCTCTGCAAGGTGAAGGAGCTAAGACCCTCCCCAAATTCAGGAGGAACGTGCTGGCCTGCGGGGCTGCATCACAGGGCAGCCCCGGGCAGCTCCGACCATGGAGCTCTGTTCCCTCACAGTTCCCGAGACTGCAGTGCAGGGCCAGGGCCCAGCACGCTGGGGTGAGGCCTCTTCTCCCTGTGCAGAAAGCAAACCAACTGGTACAACTTCCCATCACTGTGACGAATATCTGATTAACCCGCAGTTACGACAAGCTGGAGCCACAAGCGTGCTGCGCCACTGAGGTCCGAAGCTCCCATGGTTACAGCAAGAAACCAGGCAAGGGAAGTGACACCCACAGTGGCCCCTGCCAGACCTGTAACATTTACACCACGCTTAGCATGACTGGGGCCTTGACTTAGTCCAGGTCGCATTGCCACACAGGAGGGGGAAAGGAAGCAAGCACAGAAAACTCATTTTTAATGGTTTTAAACAGTCAAGCTCAGCTTTGGTGTGTTTTCCATAAGGAAAAAAGGAGGGAAGGAAGAAGAGAGAAAGAAAAAAGAGAAAGCTATTAATGCTTTTAAAAAATGATTTTTCAGTAGCTACTAAATTACACAAATGAAATCTGATGTCACATTCTCCAGTTTCAAAAATGAGTACGCGTTACAGTGACCTGAACAGTGTGAGGCCAGGCCCGGCGCCCAGATCAGCAGGGTGGACTGGGGCTTCCAGGAGCGGCTGCAGGCCCTCAGGGAGCTGAGCTTCAGTACAGTTCCCCGACCCTGCGACAGCAGAAAACGTCTCTTTGACAAATAGACCCGGACATTTGCACAAAGAAGAGCGAAGCCAAGTCCTCGCTCACACTCACACTGTGTGCCAGGACTCACTCAGAGTGCAGCAGTGACTGCAATGTGAGCGCTCCAGCCCTAAGACTCTTCAGAAAACCTTAGAGTGAATTTCCACGCCCCTGGACTTGACAGTGGATTCTTAGCTGTAACACCAAGCCACAAGTTGCAGATACTAAAGTTGGTAAGTGAGGCCTTGTCAAGCATAAAGTACTGATACATGGCACAGTATGGAGGAGTTTTAAAACTGTTATGCTAAGTAAAAGAAGCCTGCCCAGAAGAACGCAGGGTATGGGACTCCATTTTCATGAACTATCCAAAAAGTGTGAATCAGTTGAGACCAAAAGTAGCAGGTCAGCAGGTGGCAGGGAAGGGATTCATCTATCGGGGTCTTCTTTCAAGGTGATGAAAACACGTTCAACATGGCTCCAGGCGATGGGCGTACAGTACTGTGAATCTAGTAAATTGTGCACTTGGACTTGTCAATTTTAATTTACATGAATTTCACCTCAAGTTTTTTTTTTTTAAATATGAAAATAACTGGCACCCATTAGAGGATATTTCAGGTGTGTCTCCCCTGAGCGCCTGACCTTAGGCGAGAGTCTCTGGATACGGAGCGCGCTGAGATCAGAACCGCCGCGCTGCCCCAGGGACCGGGACCCACAGTGTAGGCCTGGGGGGAGCTTAGATGGCAAAGCCCGGGCAAGGTCAGGGGTGCGAGCTCACGAAAGCACCGCCCAGCCCCAGGACCTGCGGGCCAGGTGACACGAGGATGGCATGGGAGTGAATCACCAGATCTGCCCACAGTCGAGATTCCTCGACACACAGCAGACGGAAAGGAGGCCGCGTTATCAATACTTGCGTGTCGCTGTGTGTGCCTGGGAGACGCTGAGGCGCCACTGTGTATTCTGAAAAACCCCTCCTTCCATTCTCAGGCTTTTGTGCTTCACCTGTTAAGATGGAATTTCCTCTGAACCGTGTTTCATATCCCTGCGCACGGAGTGGAATGAGCGGAAGTCAGTCAACACGTGTCACTACCCAGCGCACAGACCCGAGGGGACATTCTGCCCCTCCTTGCTCCGATGCATCTTAAGCTGTGTCTGCCCAGCACGGGGAGAACGGACAAACATCGGAAGGCTCCCGGGAGCACCCGCTGCTCCCTGGCAGACTGCACAACGGAGCGGCATCACTTTGGACAGAGCCCCCATGTCCAGAGTACCTTCCACCTGGAAAGATGCCACTTTGCATGGAAACGTTTGCAGCTCTCACGGTTTCACTCAGCAATCTGCCGGTGCCGTCTTCCAGAGTGACATTCGTAACACCATCATAAGACAATAGCATAAAAGGAAGAACAATCTACCTCGCATTTGGAAGACAGCCGGCTCAGCTAATCGTCGCACAGCGAGAGACGCAGACTCCGGGAGTTCACAGAAGCAAAGCCGCGTGAGGATCCCCGGAGTCATTAAGACAATGAAGCCGTCAGATGACACGGGAAATCAGTCAGGGGTCTCGGCCAAGGAAGAAATAAAAATGATTCACTTGATACAGGTTGGCTCATTTAGAGAGAGGAAGTCTTCTGCATTTTTTGCCTTCCTCTATTTTTCCTCCAAATCTGAGAGCTCCAGCTAAAGCACAAGTTCAGAATAACAGATGATTCCAGTCTCCTCTTACTGCCCAGTCAGCAGGACAGGGAACAGCAGAGAGAAAGAGCTTCACTAACGGGGTTACTGGGCCGGTGTAACTGCTTCCAGGACCCAAATTCCCGTCAGCTGGCTCCGAATCCCAGGGGGGTGTGACAAAATGAGCATAAAAAGCAAGGCTTGATTAAGTGAGAATGTTGTTCCAAACCTACAAAACAAAAAAGCTTCATTTTTTAAGTGGAGAATGATAGCTTTAAAAGAGAATCCAGAGGCGCGAATAATGCGTTCTCAGAAGCAGAGGGGCCGCCTCGAGGCAGAGCACACCCTCGTCAGTCCTTTTCAGCGCAGTGAGAATCTTCTTAGAAAGCACAGTTGCATCGATCACATACTGGATGAAACCTGAGGACCCTTGGGGCTGCTACGCGTCATCCTGGTCATCATCCTTTGGATCCTCCGGGGAACGGCCGCCCCAAGGAGGGGCCCGCTCTGTGGGCCTCGTGGAATGCACGCCGACAGGTGGGATGGGGCAGTGTCAGGGCCGTCCCTCCGTCCCGCCCCCCGTCCCATCCGTCTGCACCTTGCACTGTGAGGCCTGTGTGGGCGGAGGTGGAGGGAGGGACAAGGGAGACAATTTCAATGCCGGGTGGGCGCCACGGCCTTCACGATTCTGTGCCTTCCCCAGGACGCTGTGAATTAGGGCCATGCAAAGATAGATAGTCCTCGGCGCATTCTAGATTTTCATTAGCTCAGTCTGCTACCTCAGACTTTCCTTTAAACTGCCAGGGTCAGGAGGCGTCGGCGACGGCACAGTGTCCTGGGGAGGAAGTGTTGGGGGCCCATGGGCCAGCAGGTCCCCTCTGCCGACCTCCTCCTGGACCCTTCTCTTCCCACCCTAAGAGCTCAGTGCCGGTGCTCCTCAGGCGAGCCCAGCTGGGCTGAGTTCCCGACGGCCTCATCAGGAAAGCAGGCCGTTCCCGGGAAGCTCCATGGAATTCCGTCCACAGAAGCAGCCGGGCACTGAGCGCGGTGAGGACAGCGAGCCAGAGGCTCACCAGGGCGGCGGGGAGGGGAGGCGGTGGGTGCCAGGGTCTGCACGACCCTCCATGTTGGAACACGGTGGTCAGTCGGGCCCGATGGACTCCGCAGGAGGCGCACCTGTGGGGACACCCAGGAGTGTCCTCGCCTCCTGGAGGTCGGCCCGGCTCAGGCAGAGACAGAAGACTGTGCGGGTCTGGCCTCCGAGCCAGAGGTGGACTGGGCTTGGGGTGGAAGTTCGGGTGCCATTCACCTCCACAGCAGCCTCATCCTGGGTCCCGCCCTTTAGTTTTGGTGTTCAGGATGATGCCTAACACAACAACGGTGAACTCAGTCTCCTTCTGGAAAGTTCTCCATGAAGAAAAGTGGGGGACTGCTCAGGCCTCGCCGGCCTCCCCGGGCAGAGGACCCACAGTGACACAGTAAGGCCAGGAACGAAGGAGGCGCTGCTCACGGTGTTTTGGGGGTCCTGCCAAGCACCAAGTTCTCCTCAACCCGGCCCTAAACATCTCCAACGTCAGAGTCAGGTGTGCTTGGGGAAAATAAAGCAGCAACAAGCAAAACCTCGGATCCCAAACTACTCCCCACACACTTGGGAAACACGGGGAGGACTGAGTTGTAAGAGTTACGGTCTGAAGAATTCATGCAGTTTCCTCGATTTCTGAACACTTTCCTGAAGCCTTTTCTTCTCTTTCGAGTTCAACAAAGGAAGGCTGGAAAACAGCTCTTTCATGTTGAAACCTTATAAATTGGAAATGGATTTTTAGTAATGCAGCCAAATTCTGTTTCACAAAAATCGACGATCACCGAGTCTGAGTACTGGGGAAGCCCTGGGGACTCACACAGCACAGCGCCACCTCCTGGACGCTGCCGGCCGCTCTGGCTCCTGCAGGCTTCCGTCTGCACCTGTGGGGAGGGGCCTCTGACGGCCGCCGCTGGCCTGAGTTGCTGTGGCTGAAACGCCACCAGTCGCAGTCCCCGTGTCCTGTGCCCCTTCCTCAAGGTCCTTCCCATCCTCGCATGCCAGCTCGCGCCCAGGAGCAGCGCCCACCCTCAGGGCTTCTGGCCGAAAGTGGCCATGCACGGCCCTCTCACCTCTGTCCTCCCTGCCACCACAGCCCTCCGGGTGCGGACCACGCTGTGACTCAGAGACAGGCTGGAGGCAGCAAGGAACAGGTACTTAGGGTACGATCAGCAGGGACGAGCAGAATGCCTCCTCCGCCTCCACATGTGAGCTGTATGATTTCGTCGCCTACAGTGCCTCTCCTTTTATCCCTCTGGTTGTTCATTTTCTGTGTCCACAGAGAACAAACTCCACTCCTGTCTCCCGCATGACATCTTCTGCAACTTTGCTTTACAGCTGCTCTTCTCCTCCGAAACCCTATAGTAATTCTACAGTTTCACTTTTGGTGTGATTTATCCACCTCCCCCACTTCTTTCTTATTTCTCATTTTTTGTCAGCTATATTTTAGCTGAATCCTTCCATCCAAGGTTTTATGTTTCTTGGTTTCAGCTACCTGTGGCCAACTATGGTCTGAAAATATTAAAAAAGCACATTCTAGAAATCAATAATCCATTTAGGTTTAAAGAACGCACTATTCGGAGTAAGGTAGTGAAAGCTGACTCTATCCTGCTGTGTCCTGCCCAGCATGTGACTCACCTCCTTGCCCAGCGTATCCTGGTGGTATGCACTACCCTCCTGTTAGTCACTTTGCAGCCATCCCAGTAATCAGGTCAACTGTGACAACATTGCGGTGCCTATGTTCCATACTTTCTTAACCACGGCCCTCATGCACCAGAGTGGCAATGTTGACAATCAGTCAAGCTGAAGAGCAGCTAGAAAGTGCTCCTTTAAGAGAAGAAGTAACAGCGTGGTAAGATATTTTAAGAGAGACTATCTTCCCATAACTTTTACTGATGCACGCTGGCATAACTGATTCAATTTATTATTAGTTACAGTTGTTAATCTCTTACTGAATAAATTATCATACTTGTGTAAGTATAGGATAAAATGGTACAAAAACTGATCAAGAAAAATATTGTGTGTTTAAATGAAAAATGTACTACAGTAAAAGACACATTGCCATAATGCCCCTCAATCTACTCCCCGTCACTTGGAACACACTTATTCCACGGCTCCTGCCACTTTCTGAAGCAGTTCTGGAAGTCCTCTTCCATCAATGTCCTAACTACGGTTCATAAAAAATGTGGTGAATGCTGTCGCTGAGCTCCATCCAACAGGAAGGCAGCTCGCAATGCTGTGCCTGCGTCCCCCTCGTTCACCAGCTCTGGCACCAGGCGACTTCTGGCTCTCACCAAAGTCGAAGTGACCACGAAAGGGAAATATCTTGAATCAGTTCCAAACATTGAGTCAGCCACAACTGCACAACTAAAAGACACTCGGGAAGGAGCAGTCCAGACTGCTCCAGAGAGCGGCACGAGCACTGGGATGAGTGTGTCGGAAGCAGTGGGGAGTAGCTGAGGGGATTGCGGCAGTGTTTCTTTTACCGTAACAAATTCTTTTTATTTGAACATTCACCATGTTTCTGGATTGCACCTTATATAAATAGACTTTGGTGCTCTGTGGTTCCAGGCAACCAGCAGAGGTCAGGAGGTGGTCCTTACTGATCACAGGCGGCAGCTGGGAAGGTCTGTGGGGAGCAGTCCATGCTGGTGGGTGACCGGATGTGTGTTTCATGGGTACCATGTCCTTTTCGGTCTCACTGGTCATTCTGGCATCACTGAGACAGCCTGCTACCCACACCCTGGCACTGTCCGCCCTCAGGGATGCCCCTTCACTGCCACACACCCAGGCTGGGCTGTCAGCCCTTCCAGTCCAGCCCTGTCTGGAAAGCCTGCAATCCCTAGTTTGATTTGAGAGCAGCTGCCAGAGGGGGAATTTGTCTTGGCATTCCATGTCCTGACCCGAACTCCCTGAGCCAAAAGCCAAAGGCAGTGAAGGAGCAGGAGCCAGTCAATCAAGCAGCGAGGAAGACCACAGGCATCAGTGTGGTAAGCCATCCCCATGCTGCTGCTGAGGGAATGGAGGCCCTGCTCGGGTACTGGCCCCTGGGGAAGGCTCTTAACCTGGGGTCCATGAAACCACAAGGGCATACGCTTCAGAGGTTCTACAAACTTGGGTGGTGTTTTATAGCACCATCACTGTTGTTACAAAGTACCACAAACTCCATGGCTGAGAGCACCCCAGATCTGTGTGAAGCACACCAGGACCGCGTCCTCGGGGGACTCTGAGCCCATCCATTCCTTTGCCCCTTTCCAGCCCCTGGAGCCTGCTGGGACTTTGGGCTGCTGAGGCCAACATCTGCTCCAGGCGTCCCATCTTCCTTTCAATCCCGGCACTTTCGTGTACCTCTAACAAGGACCCTGTCCACTACAGTGGGTCCAGAATAACTTTCCTATTTCAAGGTCTCTAACTTAACCATGTCAGGTGGCTGCCCTGTGCCTGGTAAGGTTATCATTCAGAGGCCAGTAAGCATGGACAGGCCTCTATGAGGCAGCATGATTGTGTCCATCACAGATGAGGAAGGGCTCCATCTGCCGTGTCTCGGTGGTCCCTGAGCTTCAGGTGTGAGCCACAAGCCACTGCAGCCCCAGCCATTCTGCTGCTCAGTTGTCGCAGCCCCTCCAAGGTATCGGTCTCCTGGTCAAAAGCCATCACGTGGCTGGCCACAGAGCCCTGGGGCATGCTGTCAACGAAGGAGCACATGACAGTAACTGCGAGGTAGGGACGCCTGGGTTTCAAAGAAGGGGCTTCAGGGAAAGCCACAGGAGCCATCCCGAACCTCTGAGTCGCCCCAACACATTCCTCCAGGGGACCTGAAGCGAACTCTGCTCACCCCGATCTCCTCACGCAGACACATACTCTTCCCGGGAGGTTCCTACTGCAGTACGAAAATGCAAAGTGTGACCAGGAACACGCCCTGCCCCACAAGGGATGGTGAGTGCTGTCTGTGCACGGGGGGCCTGCGACACCCCAGCCTCCTGTGTTTGGAGACCCAGAGCTTTGGAGTTGACCCTAGGGCACTTCTTGCATAATTAACGAAGCCTTCTTTACTCTTTGGTCTCCTAGCTGTGCCCATTGGCTCTGCACTCAAACAAACCACTAGAGGAATGGAGAAGAAAGATGGAAGGAAAGAAGGACAGCTGGGGTCGGACTGCAAGGGAAGCCCTGGGCTCCGCACGGTTCAGCGAGGAGCTCGGAGTGAGCATCGGAACCCAGAACCAGACAGGACTTTCCAGCCCCAGGCCAGTCAGCCATGAGCTAAGGGCACTCAGAAGATGCAACTCCCCGTCACCAGGGCTTTCTGTAGTCAGCAACGACCTCCACAGGCTAGGAGCTGTGCTCCAGGGCAAAGCAAATGTCCAGGTCCCAAAGTGGAGAATGAAAGCCGGGAGAGCCCCAGACACTGTTCCAGGACGCCAAGGGAATCTGCGTGTGGAACCCACAGCACCTGCTGCCCTGGGATCCTACATGTCTTATGCGTGTAAAGCTGTTTTGAAGAGGGGCTATCATCTATACCACAATACCAGAAAAGTTATTCACAAAAAAAGATCCCTGGGTCTGCATCCTAATGACCAAGTGGGTTCCCAGTAGGCTGGGAGTCTGTAGTCCCTGAAGGTAGACACAGGAGATAGTCAAGAAGGGCGACCCCAAAATGCTCAGGGAGCCCCCAACCACCAGCAACCCCCTCACTTGAGCCACCACTGTTTATTCCACAGCCACACGAGACTTGCGTCTGCTGCAGTCTCTGGAAGAATGGCGTGAACTCAACCTGCGAGGATCAAAGTGTTTCTCACAAAAGAAAAAACGAGTATCGGCGACTGTGGCCACTTTCATGTGAAAGCTGCCTTGCACAATCTCAGAGGTTAGTTTAGAATCCGGCTGCTGAGGTTATCCTGGGCAGAGGCGAAGCTGCCTGCCGCGTTGTGTGAGGCGTGCACGCCTCCTTCCCCGCAGTGCGCTCCATCAGCATGGGCTGCATCCCTGCAGAAAGAGCTCAGCAGAGGGACAGATCCATCAGCCAAGGAGCCAGCAGGAGAAGTAATGGCTTTTCTTTAAAGATAACGGGGGGATTGTTTTATCTATGTGTATACACAACTACCTTGAAGCATATTTAATCTTTAAAGTATACTTCTTTTAGGTTAACATGTTCTTAAAATTTATTTAAGTTCCAAATTGAAAGTAAACTGTAAGAAACAGAATTGCTTATTGAAGTTCATTTTCTGACATAATGACAATACTTCTCAGTTCTATCAAAATGATCAGTACTATAAAGAAGTAAGTGTGCAGGATTCCTTGATTAGGGTATCCTGACTTAGGAGTTTTATAGGGGAAAAAGCCAATATGCACAGACTTCCACTGCTCTCACAGAGGTGAGGCAGAACCCACAGGTCCACTTGGACTGACTGTGTACTGTCACCTTCATGCTCCACTTGCTGTATTTACAGTGTGTGAAAGAAACCCTCCTTCCAGCAACCCTCTGATCAACAAATGAAAGACAGAGAGAAAGAGAGAGAGAGAGCAAGAGACAGAAACAGAAACACAGAGAGATAGAGAGATAGAGACAGACAGACAGACAGACTCATGCACATAACTTTGGGCTAAAATTATTTTTACGAACCATCAGTAAATGTCAAGTCCTATCCACAACCAGGGTCACACAACGGACATTACAAATAAAAGCACGTGGTTATGCTGTAATATGAAATATCCTTGCTTTCCTCTGCACTGGCTTTGAAACTTGCCAAATGGTCAGCACAGCATTAGGTGACGGCAGAAGAATGTGACACAGACAGGACAAGTCCTGCACATCTGGAGCTAGAATCTGTTGGGCCCGCTTGTGGATTTTGAAAGGTTATTTCTGAAATCTTCAGCTCTCCACCTCATTTCACCTAGCACTGATCTCGGAGCACTTGGCTGTCACGATTCCTTCTCTCCTTTTCCAGTGATGTCTTCCCATTATGTAAAGACCTGGAAGGCTGAGATGCGACTCTGCTAATAAGCAATTAAGCAGGTTGTGGAGTTTTATGACGGGGGGAGAAGGGACACCTGGGTCAGATGAAGGATCTTACTGTCCACACCTAACCAGCAGCGCAGTGCCAGCGTAGGTGAAGTGGTATCCCGCAAGACACAGGAAGAAGGCTGGCGATGCCTGCGCTCGTTACGGGGCACTGGGGAACCCTGTGCTTATGGCCCCGAGTCTTTCATGACAGGCGTGAAACCCCCTTACCTTGTTCGCTGGACTGGGACCCAGCCCCTGGCTCAGGGGAAAGCATTGCCTTCATCCTGGAAAGGCGGTTCTGGTCAGGGGTCATCACCGCTGCTTCTGTGATGCACAGAAACACGAGTGTCCTGAAGAACGGTCTCCAGTGTTTACTGAAGTCTTTTCATCACTGAAAATGAAACCCCCTCGTGGTCCTTTTCCCCTTCCGTCACATCCTGTCGCTGTCCTGTGCTCGCAGTGGCCTCAGCATTTCCCCTCGTCCCCTTCGTCACTCCTCCAGCACTCACCCTCCCCGCCCCTGCTGAGCCGGAGGCAGCCTCCCCCTTCTCCTCAGGGCACTGTCACGTCCCAACCGTCGCACTTGACTTCCATCTGACTGCTGGACAATGGTCATGACTTTCCAATTTTATCTCCACCAGCTCCAAAACAGCTGTTAGGAAATAGGCACTCGTGCTGCCACCGGCGGAAACAACAACCCTCAGAAGCAACATCATCAGCTGCTGCCTAGTACCCAAAACACGCACCCTCACCCCACCATCGAGATGCAGGGCACCTGTGTCCGGGAGTGGTTCTGAATGTCCACATGACAGAACGAGGCAACCCCATCTTCAGACACTTGAGTGTTATTTTAAAAATGAGAGAAGGAAGAAAGTCAGGGCACTGCTAGCCTGAGCCTCCTGAAAGAGACCCGGCACCAGGGCACAATGTTCCTTCCACTGAGAAGTCCACGCCGGGGTGGGGACGTCTCTGAGCTGCAGGTTTGTTTCCTGTCCTTTTGCTGCCATCTCTCAAAAAGGGAAACCTTGACACCGCACACACAAAGCTGGCTCTACAAGCTAAGGGAGACCAGCAAGAAGGCCTGTAATTTTCCAGTTTAAAAAAGCAAAAAACAAATTGCTGCAATGACACCACTGTACAAATGCAATTAAAAAGGCAACTTCCAAGGCAACGAAAGAATTTAAAACAATTATTAACCCAGAGGCCGGGAGATCATGGGGTACATCGCGGCTCAGGGGAAGCCTCTGCCGAGCCTCTCTGGGCCCTGGAGCCTTCACAGGACATGAAAGGCACAATCTCAGCAGCCGTCCCGAGCTCCTACCTGTGTGCTGCAAATACCGTGGACCACAGTTGGACTAATGTGGAACGCACCAAATGAGCGATGCCATCTTTGGAAACTTATGAGTCAACTTTGTCATTGCACCAGAAATTATCCTCATATCCCATTTCTTTATCATGTGACTGCATCAGTGGCTAATTCCTTATGAATGTCATTTAAACAATATCTTATACAAGGAAATACAACTATCAAATAAGATACAGCATATATTGTAGCTCTTTCTAAAGGAACTTGTTAATTTACATTTGAATATGTGAACTGCAACATTCAAGCTGTCCCTTTGCAGAGACTGAAAATTATTTAAAGCAACCCCAAATTATTCACTGTAGCTGCCTGCTCACATGCCTACCAGGACAGCGTCAAACTTAAAAAGGAGGAAATGGGAGGGCAGGGAGAATTGAAATCTTGGCATGCACATGCAAAGAAGGCATGTGTGAAATAAAAGAGAGAGAACAGGTGAAGAAGAAAGGGGGTACAATAGGCAACTTGTTATAAACTCAGATTTTTAAAAGAATGCAGTAAGAGCTACATGCAAAGTAGAAACCATCAAACCATCTAAGAGGAACCAATGCTACCCAAATTCAGAATTGCGCTAGAGCTACAGGCGTCAAGACAAAAAAGAGGGAAACGGATCCACTGGTGTGACAAAATAAAGAGCCTGGGAATAAATCCACGCCAATGTGTTGACTCGTCTTGGGCGAATAATCAATGGTAATGTGACGGAAAGGTGTCTTTCCACAAATCGGGCTGGAAGTGTTGGACATACATGTGCAAAAAATTATAATAATTTACTACAAAAGTTAACCTAAATGTAAAACATAGCAGATGAGAAAAATGAGATGACTTTGAATTTAGCAATGAGTTTTTAATTACAGCACTAAAGCGTAATCCACGAAAGAAAAAAAAAGCAATAAGCTATACTTCATTAAAATTTAAAACTTCTGCTCTGCAAAAAGTATTAAAAAGATGAACCACAGACTTGGAGGAAGTATTTACAAAATGCATATGTGATAAGAGACTATAACCAAAATGTAGGAAGAATTCTTCAGTCTCCACAATAAGAAAGCAAATAATTCAGCTAATATGGGCAAAAGATCTCAACAAACATTTCACCAAAGATACCAAGCTGGCAAATAAGCACATGGATCAATGTTCAACAATTTATTATTAGGGCATTGTAAACTGAAATAGTAACAATATACCACATACACCTCTTAGAATCACTAAACTCTAAAAGGCTCACAATACCAAATATGGGTGAGGGTGAAACAGCGGAAATTTACGTTCACTTCAATGGGAAACCAAAGCAGAGCCGCTCCTTGGGAAGGCAGTTTTATGGTTTTTTACAAAGCTAAGTATATTCCTGCCACACAGTGCATTAATTGTCCTCCTTTTCACTTACCCAAATGAGTTTACAATGTGTGTTCATACCAACACCCACAGTTTACTCATACCTGCCAATGTCCAAAATTACAGCCAACGTTTCACGTGGCCATCTGGCCAAATTGTTTTCACAGTAACTCAAATATAGACAAGCTCAGAAGAATGATTTTCCCTGTTCTTTAGTATTTCTTGTATTTTGTGATGGGCAAAACAATCAGCACTTCTAATCCTCCATCAGCATTTCTCCACTGGAATGTAGGGGCTAGAGTAGCTCCTTATTTTCAGACACAGCACACATTCAAAAATCAATCGAAATTCTTTTCTCCAAAATGAAACAAACCTAACAAAACTAACATTGAAAAGAAAAACTTCCTGTAAGGAAGCACAAAGTCCTTAAAAGGAAGCCCGTAACCACCCCCCCGCCACGCTACCCAGAGGTTTTGTAGACTTTGATGCAAATGTCACCTCATCCCACAGAACCCCTTTGGTTTTGGTTTCACACACATAAATTTTATGATTGTCGCTTTGGATTTTTCCTCTATCTTCTAGAAAAAATTCTAGTCTTGAGGAATGTTGAACATTCACATCCAAAGATAGATTTGTTCTAACCAAGCTCTTCCTTGTTCTTCCATGGCCTCGCCACCCAATCTGCCACCAGCTGCTGGGTCTCATGGCCACCCACCTCACTGGTGCAGAAACACTGACAGACGGAACTGAGGGACAGAAACATCACGCTCAAGGGGAATCACAAGGGAGTCAAAGGCTCCAGGCCAGGTTCATCTGCTGACGATGCACAGGTCCACACGTCCAATCCCCACTCTAAACAGAACGGTCACAGGGAGGAACTATTGCAGAGTGAGCAACAACTGAAAGAAAGGGTAAAAAAAACAAATCCCTTACCCTCTACAGCACCAGCTCCACAGGACAAATCAGATTTGCTGAGAAGTTTCCCAGGAAGACTCAGTTATAGCACATCATTTTATGTGCACCAACCACTGAACCCTGAAAACAATTTCATAGATAAAACCTTGAAGACTTATTGATAAGTTCATTACATCCCACAGTCAAAAAACTCTATATCAGAATGCACAAAAATAGTAACTAAAAAGTTCTCCAGTTGTCTAGGGTTACAAAAAATAGCGAAGGTCAGAGGACAGAGTTTCTACTGGCCGCCAGAGGACAGTGAGCTCTTCCTCACCAGGCTCCCCAGGATCTGCTGCTTCTCAGCCCAGAGCTCGCTGCAACCATGGTGGCCTAAGTGGGCGTGAACAGGAAGCATGTTGACCTGTCACGAATCATTTGCACACGTGAAGCAATTTCCTTCACTCGTTGGCTCTTACCATCTTTACACTCTGTAAAGTTCCACAGACCTTGTAGAGAATTCGGAAGCCCTTTCATCCCCCTCTTCCAATAATGCACAATTTTTCAACTTTTTTCTTTTTTTCTTTTATTTTAAAAAGAAAAAAATTAAACAAATTTCAAAGCAAGATACCTAGAGGGTAACAACGGTTACTACACTCTGTATTATTATCTTTAAATTAGTTACTCAGAGTACAAGATATCTGCATTTAATTGTCCAAACAATATTAGAAAAAACCTTTTTTTTCAATGAACTAAGAGGAATTAGTAGTATAACTTCCTTAACTATCCTATTTATATATAATTTTTTTCATCTTCTCAAACTAAGGAGACAATACAAAGTTTACACGTATGAATCTGATTTATTTCACTTATAAATATGGTCTCTAGTTGCATCCATTTACTTATAAAAGTCTCAAGTTTATCCTACTTTATGGCTAAGCAGCACTTCACTGTATAAAAAAAAACACTTCTTTTTTTATCCATTCTTTGATAAATGGGCATTTAGGTTGTTTCCAAGACCTAGCTATTACAAACTGTGCTGCTATAAACATAGGTACATATATTTTGCTGTGGCATGATATTTTTAATTCTTTTGAATAGATACCCAGAATGGGAATAGTTGGGTGAAATGGAACCTCCAATCCTAGTTTTTTGAGGAATCTCCACACAGATTTCCACAGTGGCTACACTCCCACCAATAGTGAAGTGTTCCTTTTTCCCCACAGCCCCGTAAGCATTTGTTATTGATGGATTTCTTGATAATAGCCATTTTTTCCAGGGTGAGGTGGAATCATAGTATTGTTTTTATTTGCATTTCTTGAATGACAACTGATGTTCAACTTTTTTTCATATATTTATTTGCTCTTTGTATTTCTTCATCTGAGAAGTGTATATTCATCTCAGATGAAGATTTTTGGACTGGGTCTTTAAATTTGGGAGATCTGACTTTTTAAATTCTTTATATGTTTTTGATAGTAATCCCTTGTCAGAGGAATAGCAGGCAGATGTTTTTTCCCACATTGGAAGTTGTCTCCTCAATCTGTTGGTGGTTTCTCTTGCTATGCAAAAACTCTTTAATAAGATGAGATCCCAGTTGTTGATTCTTTGTGATATTTCCTGTGCAATCAGGATTTTGTTCATAAAGCCATTGCCTACACAAATGTCTTCAAGAGTTTTACCTCTTCTATCTTCCAGCAGATACAGTGTTTCTGTTTTAATATTTAGATCATTGATCCAATCTGAATTTAGTTTAGTGCATGGTGAAATGTATGTGTCCAATTTTAATCTTCAGCATGTGCAGAGCTGGTTTTTCCAATACAATTTTATAAGAAGCTATCTTTCTTCCAGTGAATGTGTTGGCGCCTTTGTCAAAGATATGGTGGATTAGTATGTCTGGAGTTGTTTCTGCAACTTCTAATCTGCTCCATTGATCTTTGGGTCTGTTTGTTTTATGTTTGTTTTATTTTGTTTCTTTTTGCCAGTACCATGCTGTTTTTATCACAGTAGCTTTCTAGTATTTCAAGTCCGGGATTGTGATGCCCCATCTTGCTCTTGTAGCCCAGAACTAACTTAGCTTCTAAGTCTCTTTTATTTTCAGATGAATTTTAGGGTTGCTTCTCTAATTCTGTGAGATATGTTGTTTTAATTTTGATCACAACTGTACTAAATCTGTATAATAGTTTGGAAGTGTGGACATTTTCACTATTCTGGTTCTTCCAATCCAAGAGCAAGGGATGTCTTTCCATTTTCTAATTTCTTCAATCTCCTTTTTGAGTACTGTGGTTTTCAAAGTAGAGGTCTTTTGCAGCCTTTGTTAGATTGATTCCTAGATATTACACTCTTTTTTGGATGCTATTGTGAAAAGTGTTGTTTCCCTAATTTCTCTGTGTGAGTTTATTAATCATTTACAGGAAGGCTATACGTTTTTGAGTGTTGACTTTGTATCCAGCAATACTACTGAATTTGCTTATTAAATCTTGCTGTCTTTTAGTAGAGTTTCTGGAGTCTTCTGTGTAGAATATTATGTCACCTGTAAATAGTAGCAATTTAACTTCTTCCTTTACTATCATTAATACTTTTATTTCTTTCTCTTGTATAATTTCTCTGGATAACATTTCCAGGGCTATGTTAAATAACTTTTCAGTTTTCCTTCATTTAGTGTGATGGTGTCTGTTGGTTTGTCATAGATGGTCTTTATCTGATTGAAATAAAGGCCATCTATTCCAATTTTCTGTTGGGTCTTCATCACGAATGGGTGCTGAACTTTGTCAAAAGCTTTTTCTGCATCTATTGGGATGATTGGATAAGTTTTCTCCTTGGCTATGTTAATATGCATTACATTTACTGATGTACAAATGCTGAACCATCTCTGCATCCATAGGGTGAATCTCACTTGGTCATGGTGTATAATTTTCTTAATTTCTTCATTATATTTGCCAGTATCTTATTGAGGACATTTGCATCTATGTTCATTATGGAGATTGGTCTGTGATTCTCTTTCTTAGTTGGATCCTTCTCCAGTTTTGGTATCAGCATAATGCTTGCTTCCAGGAATGAATTGGGGAGTATTTCTTCCCTTTCAATTTCATTGAAGAGTTTGAGAAGCAGTGGTGTTAGGTCTTCTCTAAATTTCTTACAGAATTCAGTAGTAAATCTGTCGGGACCTGGGCTTTTCTCTGTTGGTAGGTTTTTGATTACATCTTCAATTTCATTGATTGATATCAGTTCATTTAGGATTTTTATAACTTCTTGATTCAGCTTTAGTAATTCATATGTATATAGGAATCTGCCATTTCTTATGCATTTTCCATCTTATTAGAATACAAGTTTTCATAGTAGGTATAGATGACCTTCTGGATTTCTGTAAGATCTATTGTGATTTCACCCTTTTAATTTCTAATTGTATGGATTTGTGTCATTTCTTTCCTTT
>RJWM01017880.1:0-42183 GCA_004363535.1 Dasyprocta punctata | reverse complement strand
TCTGCTTTTATTTCATTCTTTTACTCTTTCCATGGGCTACAGTTCTCGTTTTAGATTCTTCTTGGGTCCAGAGGACCCATCTCCCTCTTTTTTCCTTCTCTCTGTTATTATATTAGTTTATATTCCAGCATTTTGATGGTATATTCAGGGAGCCTCCCTGTCACGGTGTCATCTGGGTGGCCATCTTGGAGGAACCTCTTGTTTTGCTTTTTAAAAAAAAAATTATAAAGTTGAAATTTCTAGCAACAGACTTGTCCTTGCGGCATGTTGACCAGAGTCTTAGTTACTTTTCACTGGTTGCTGAGACAAAACACCTGATACCCAAAGTTAGGGAAGGAAAGGTTTATTTATCTTACAGTTTTTGGAGGTTTCAGTCCATAATCAGCTGGCTCCAAGGCAGGGTGGCATGGCACTGGGGCAACACTTCAAGGCAGCAGCCCAGCAAAAGCATCCAGCGTAAAAGCCGGCAGAGCAAACCTCTTCTCCTTCCTTATATTGTACACAGGACCCACCCCCGCAAAGTGGGTGTAGCTTCACAAATCTCCTTGCCTCCCTTTGCACAGGATGAGGATATTTACAAAGAACCCTGGCTCCCTGCTGAGTCTCTCAGTTAAACTTCTGACCTTCTCAAACTGATGCAATGAAGAGGTAACTGCTTGTGCTCTACACCCCAGGATGTAGAACTGCTCAGTTACTTAATTAAGCTTCTAGACTTCTCAAGTTGACACAATGTATAAACCATAGCAACTGTAAGAGGCAGTGGCCGCAGGTGCAGTGCCGTGGAGTACCCTCTCGTTCTCCACAGTCAGACCTCTGCCCTGATGGGTTTCATTGCTCCTGCATTTGATTTGTGGCTGGTGCATGGCACCCTATCTGCAGCTTTTCTCCTTTTAGCACAACCTCTTCCTTCTCCTCTGCACAGTGCCTTGACTTAGCCAGGACTCATTTCAAAACAACATTTCACTTTGAAGAACTGCATAGTTTACAATTCCTTAGTAAAGGAATGCAAAGCTATTTTCCATTCTCTTTACTGCAGCAGTATCCTGACCTCAGCTGTTGGGCCACACCTGGGTCCCTACTTCCAGAAATGCAGAGGAGTTTGTGGGATGAAGGACAGGGCTGCGTATGAAAACAGCTGAGATCAAGCGTTATTAAAACAATTTGTTCCAATGCTTCCTTCAGTTCCTTGCTCTATCCCTTCTGGGATTCACTTCTCCAAATGTGAAAAAAGAAATCTCGTTTATTTATCAGTGCCTTAGAAGCAGCCATAGTTTTCCAAGCATTGCGCTGGGCTCTGCAGCTACAAGGGCGCTCACAGTAGAGGAAAAGACATAAATGGACACACCAGTTGTGGCTGGTGACTGTCAGGTCCCCTGGTCCTTGGTGGCCTCAGCACGGGCTTCTAGCTCATCTTCTCAACCAGGATGAAATGGCCGATAATGAAGGAGCCAACAGAAATCTGGAGGCCCCTGCCAGTTTGGATGCTGAATAGCTTCATTGCCAAGTTCCATCAATATTTCAAAGACTGCTGTTTAAATCACCTTCCCGTGTCCTATGCTTCGTAATATCCCAGACACAAGTGCATGGTGCCACAGCTGTCCGGGGCGAAGACCACCTCCTCTGACCACTGCTGCAGGAGTGCACACTTCTGCACATCCCCCAGTTCATGCGGGACGCCTGCTGCTCATGGGGCCGCAGCCCGTGTCCCTGCTCAGCCCTCCACAGCGTCGCAGGCCTGGGCGGGGCTGGGGGTGCAGGACTTCTCCTTCCACATGCTCTTCATGGGTCCTTGCTGTTTCCCCTTAAACATATTGAGCAATGTGCGAAAATATATAGACTTTAAATAATAATACTAATATAGCGGACACTTGGGAACTGCCACACGGATCACGAGTTAGATTTGTGCAAGACCCCAACACGCTGTCTGTGCACTCACTGATCACAAAACCCTCCGTGGAGAGAACCGAGGACCCTCGCGTTGTTAATAATCTCACCTCCTGCTTTTCCTCAACATCAAGGCGCCTTTAGACACATTCCCAGATCACACGGGTTGACTCTGCGTGTTCTCAGCCCCACGCACACCCGATCGCGTCACTTGTGTCCTTTCACATCCAGCTCAGCAGCTCGGTGTAAGACTCGCAGCCCGGACTGCCTGTTCCTGTGATTCGGTCATTTTTACTACCAGGTACAAAGACTATTACTACTTTTTTACTCTAGAAAATCTGCCCTCTGTTTTGAGCCCTATGGACGTTTGGTGGCTTCTTTCATAATCTTCCCGTACAGAATGAAATTTTTATTATGAAAATGCTGAAACACACACAGATTTGAGAAGACGGCTTAATATCTTCCCTTTTCACTCTTTCTCTCAGCTTCACCAATTACCAGCTTATGGTCAAACCTCCAGCATCTACATCCCAGGTTGGCCTCCAAAGATTCAGGCCACGGGTCATATATTTTATACATAAATATTTACTATTTTCCTCAAAACCTTCAGGACACTTTTTAAAAATATAATCCTAAAAACAAAATCATATATAGGAAAAAACTTAAAAAATAGTTTTATATTTAAAAAACAAGCAGATATTTAAATTTCCTATTATCTGAACGGATTTCTAAATTCTTAATTTGTTTCATCAAAATGAGATTTACGAACTTAACGCATAAGTGCAGTGAAATTGCATGCTTGTCTCTTGGGTAGTTTTTATTATTTATTTATTTATTTGTTTGTTTTTGCGACACCGGGGATCAAGTTCACAACCTCACGTCTGCCAGACAGGCACTTAAGCCACTGAGCCAAACTCCCAGCTCTGGTTTTTTGAGGCAGGGCTGCACTATGTAGCTCAGGCCAGCCTTGTGCTCGCGTTGTAGCCCAAGCCGGCCTAATTCACAACGCTCCTCCTACCTCAGCCTCCCGAGTGCTGGGATTAAAAGTGTGCGCCACCATGCCCGGCTCTCTTGGGTAGTTTTTAATCTGTAAGTTTCTATCCACATTCCTCTGTCTCTCCTACCCCCTTCATCTTTCTTAAAATTTTGATATTTCCTTATTTTTACAGTTAAAAATTAAGTTTATTTTTACATGATACATAAAATGTAAAATAGTATGTTTTATAACAGTATTTTGATATATGTGTGCATATTATGCTTAAATCAAGTTAAACATGTTTATCTCCTCACATTTATCATTTCTTTATGGTAGAAACTTTCAAAATCTTTTCTTCTAAATTTTCCAAATGTTGTGACCTATAGCCATCCTTCTGTGTGACAGCAGAACAGATCGTGCTATGTGAATGCGGTGCCCACTGATCAGCCGTCTCCGTCCCTGTGGTGTCTCTGCTTCACTGAGTTATCACAAAGGACAGAGTTACAGAGTTTCGTTTTTCTCACGGCTCAATAGCAGTCCACTGTTTGTATGAATCACATTTCCTTTATCCATTCGTGATGGGCACTGATGGACACTTCTGCTGTTCTCGTTTCTAGTTACTGTGAATAATGCAAGAAATGGAGTATTTCAGTTGTCTCTTCCATGTAAGAATTTCATATCTTTTTTGTATATGTATGCACTGATGACACTGCCAATCTTACAACAGTTCAAGTTTTTAATCTTTTGAAAACCTTCCGTTTTGCTTTCCATAATAGTTGTGCTAATTTATATTCCCACCAACAGTGTACCAAGTTTGCATTTTCTCCATATCCTCAACAACATTTGTTGTCTTTCTGGATGTTTTGCTAACACTCATTTTGACGGGAGTGAGCCAGGTGACGTCTCATTGTGCTTTGGATTTGTATTTCCCTGGGGACTGGTAATGTTGAGCATTTTTTCACATACCTGTTGGGCATTTTCATTTCTTCTTTTCAGATATGTTCATTTAGGGTTATGAGCCACCTGTTACATTAAATCAGGTTACTGGGGCTTGGGGGGATAATTGAGTGTTTGTAACTTTTTATACATTCTTGGTAGCAACCCCATGTCAGACAGATTGCAAATATTTTCTTCCATTCTGTCCCCTCACTCCGTGGATTGTTTCCTGTGCTAGACAGAAGCGTTTTAGTTCCATGTAACTCTGTTTGTCCAAATGTGCTTCGGTTCCTAAAGCTTTTGGAGATTTTTACTGTTGTCTCCTCTCTCTGCCTCCCCTTCTGCTCAGGAAATCACTTCTCTTAAAGCTTTTGGATTTTCTTCTATTTTTAAACATGACAAAGTAATGTGTATACATTCTCTCACCTCTCTTAGGTAAGTGGTGGCACACTACACATATTTTTCTGCATCTTGGGTTTTTTTAATGTGACAAGAAGTCATTTCAAGAATGTTATACAAATGGCAACAGAGTGTGCAACTTGCAAACTGGCTTTTCTCACTTAGAATGTTTCTTTGGAGATTCCTCCACATTGCTGATTGTATTACTGGGTGCTTTGTTTGTGTTTCATCTGGAGTCATGAACAAGTTGTAGTTTCTTAAACCACTCATCTTGTGAAGGACATCTGTGCTACTCTATGGCTGTTACAAGTACAATTTCTATGCATTTGTGTACAGGTTTATGTGAACAGAAATACTAATTTCTCTATGATAAACACCCAGATATGTGTGTGTTGAGTTACACTATAATGTGTGTTAATTTTTAAGGAACTTCCAACTTGTTTTCTAGATTGGTTGTAACAGTTTAGGTTCCCAACAGCAGTGTGTGAATAATCCAATGTATCTGCAACCTTTCCAGCATTTGATGTTGTCACAAGTTTTTATTTTAGACACTGTGCTAGGTGTGTAGCCATACCTCATCATACTTAGAACTGACATTTTCTTAATGGCTAGTTATGTCAAATGCCTTTTATGTGCTTATTTTCCATCTGTGTATCCTTTTCTGTGAAATGTCTCTTTATGTCTTTTAAAATTGCTTAATACTTTGAAGTACTGAGTTTTGACAATCTTCTTAGGACTCTAATTCATCATGGCCTTGGAAAATCTTTCCATGGCCACCCCCCAGTGTGTTTCTGTTCTATTCATTGCTCTCAATCTTGTTGCCCTGTGGGGAGCCACCCCAAAGGACTCTCCTTGAAAGAAGAGCAAGTGTCTCCCTTTTGGAAAAACTTGGCCCCCATCTCCTCCATGTGTTGGTATGTACAGAGCTGGCTAGCCTATTTCTTTGTCCCTTAATTGGCTTTAAGCAATGTGCCTTGAGCTGGCTGAGGAGGTGATGTGTAATTTCTGAAGCAAAGCAACAGGTCAGTGTTACCCTGCCCAGTTTACTCCCCAAATATGTGGTTGAGCCAGGCTGAATGGAGAGTTGTGCTCCACTCTGTTGGCTGGGACTGAGCCTCGAGAAAGAGGCCATGACTTCCCAGGGCAAAAAGAATTGTACATCAGCACAAGCACTGACCTCAGATTATTAGGTACTATCTTAGTAGTGTTATGTGGATTATTCTCTCTGCATTTCTTGCCCTCTGCCTATTGCAAAGGTGATCTCAGACCTCCTACCTAGCCCAGCTCATGGCATTCACAGCAGTCATTTATTTCCCGCCACTCACACTGTCACTCATCCCCAAAGCACTCCCCTCATGGAGAATTAATAAAACCTGGGTTGTGCTCTGGGTGTGGCCTTTGTGCTGGTGAACACCATCTTGGCTGGACCTAGGGCCCCTTGGCTCCCCATAACTGTATATATCTCAGTGTCTTTATTCTCTTCTTCAGTTGCACTGGAAGTGGTAGATTGGAGTTAACTGACTAGAATTCTAGTAACCTCTCCATGGGATTACAAATATAAACCTTCCTGGACAGCAAAGAGGAAGGGAAAGGGATCTCCATATTACCCCCTCCCCCCCTTGCCCTGTCAGAAACCACCTTTTCATCTATTTATTCATTGCTGTTTTATGCTTCCCTACTTTCCCTTGAACTTAAATTCCATGCAAGCAGAAATTTTACCCCTTTATAAAACGCAGTATACCCAATGCTCAGACCAAAGCTAACACCAGCAGAAACTTATTAAATAGTTGATGAATAGAAGAATAAAAAACCTTACCTGCGATTTATTATTTATCCCCTTTGAGAAAGCCACACATCTCCTGTAACCACACACACGTGCTCCCTAGTACATGGTCGGCACACAGTATGTGCTCACATATTGTGGGCTCCACTTTCTTATCTATTTCCACACCACCTTAAGTGAAAGCATATTTCATTCAAAGCATGCTTCTTAAAATCATTGAAACTGTGCAAGGCAGTGTTTCATTTCTCTTGTGTAAATACAAGAGCGTGGAACTGATGGGTCATTGCATAAGCTTACATTTTCAAGAAATTGCTAAATAATTTTCTAAACTGATGGTGTCATTTTATATTCCTACTCACAAAGTGAATGCTACTACTCCATAGTCTCAACAGGTTTTGATATTATTAGTCTTTTAAAGTCCAAGTATTCACCGAGGATATACCTCAGCAGCGCAAGTGCCTGACTGGCAAGCATGAAGTCATGAGTTTGATCCCTGGTATCAAAAAGAAAAAAAGAATAGTCTAAGTATTCATGTGAGTATGAAATATTGTATCATCTTAAAGGCTAATAATGTTGAATATTTTTCATGTGACATTTTATATTTATTGTAAAATCCTTATTTGCATGTGTTTTTACTGTCAGTTCTGGGTTCTACTTTATTATTTTCTGTATAATCTCTTTGTCAAATGTATCTGCCAGTACATTTCAATGTTTGTCATGCACTGACAATGATCTTTCATTTTCTTAATTGCATGCTTTGACGAACTTTTTATTCTTGTGAATTCTGAATACCCAACTTTTCTTTTACATTTAGTATGGTTATGTTGTGTCTGAGAAGTGTTTACCTACCATGGTTTTGAAGATAATCTCCAATATTTTTTTTCTGGGTAGTGTTATGATTTAAGCTTCAACATTTAGTTTTATGATCCACTGCAAATTAATTTTTTTCTGTGATTTGATATAGCAGCCTACTTTTCCTCCATGTTTACCTAGTGGTTTATCTAGATTTTTTGATATAGATTTTTTTTAATCTAGATTTTTTATCTAGATTTTTTAAATAAAAATGTTTATTAAAGTTTTTCCTTGCTATCATAAAAAATAAAATGTCCTCAATAAGAGGATGGAAGAGCACATTGTGATTCCCAGTGAAATACTGATCAACAATATAAAAGTAATACTGATGCAAATAGCAGCATGGGTAAATATCAGAAATGTTATGTTGACCAAAAGAGGCCAGATATAAGGAAGTATATTCTGTTTAAGTTATGTGAAAATTTGTTAGCCTTATTTATGTGAAATATTTCTCTTCTCTTCTCTTCTGTCTTCCTCTTCCTCTCTTCTTTCTTTTTCTCTTTCTCTGTGTCTTTATCTCTCTCTCTCTCTCTCTCTCTCTCTCTCTCTCTCTCTCTCTCTCTCAGTCTTGCTATGTAATTCAGGTTGGCCTTTAAACTCACTATGTATCCTAGGCTGACCTTGAACTCATGGAGTTCCTCCTGCTTCAGCCTCCCTAATGTTGAGATTATAGGCACGCACCACCACACCTGATTAAGTGAAATTTCAGTTGATTTGTGGGATGAAAATCAGCACAGTTGATGCCTGTAGAGAAAGTGGGGTTAACTCTAAGAGCACATCAGGGAACTTCCTGTGACGATGGAAACACCCTGGGTCTCGCCTGTGTTCCCAGGAGCAGCATCTCTCAAGTTATACAATGAAGATGGTACATTTCACTGCCTGTACATTTCAGCTTAAAAATATAACAGCTGGGAGTGACAGAGAGGTGGTAACATAGACTGAGTCACTATCAGGGCAAAGTTCTCTAAATACAAAATTTCAATAATGAAAGTTTTAAAAAATGTACCATTTGAAATTTACAAAGAGACACATTTAGGGTAATTTACATACAAGAAACCTCTAATAACTGAAAATGTACATGCTGTTTATATAAACATAGAAATCCACAGAGAAAATACTTGCTTGATATGTATTTGCTGTAGCCTTAGACCAAAGCCTGCAAAGAAGATATAGTTTTAAAAGATTGATCTGTATTCTTGGGCTTTGTTATTTTCTTTTCTAATTGAATTGAAATCCATAATTCCAAAATCCCAGCTAGAATTGTGCATGGCACAGGGAATATATGTGATCAAAAACTTGTCTCTGTTGAGATTTTCCAGGACAACCCTTCTGAGCCTTGCAGGCTCTGACAGAGGAAGAGGACAATTAGCCAGCACCATCGCTGCCCCCAGAGCAGTCAGCAGAATCCTGAGCAACTTTATTTCATGCTCCCTACTCTTTCTGCACCTTGCTATTGAAGCTCAGCCTACTTACAGATTTATTACCCATGACAGTCTACGCATTTCTATCAGCACTCACTCGAGCTACCAGAAAGAAAAACACAGCTGTTCCTTGGTGTTGGAGGTATGCATAATTTCCAGAGAACGTGTCTAACAACATCTTGGGGATCATAACAAGACTCAGAGTGCTGGCATACTTCCCATTGTTTTATGGAGAATGAGTTACCAGACTACAGAAAGAATTTGGGCCTCTTGCTTTGCTAGTGGGGATTAGCTAGGTAGCCCTTCTGGTAATTCTGTACGAGAAACCTCCTTTGGCATAGCTGTCTTGGGCTTGCTCAGCCCATTGCTGCTACTCAGACGGTGTCTTTTCTGGCTGGTATACTTGCAGAATGAAATTAGGGTGACTCAACTTTTTCTCATAATCTCTTAAACATGCTACCTGCATGGTCAAGCAGTCTCTGTCCCTGGGAAATGGGCTGTAGTTTGGAAGAATTTTTCAAGTCAAAAAAGTATTAGTGTGCCAACTTGTCCTTGGATTTAATTCAAAAATTTTAGCTGACATTCATGCTTCCATTTCAAGTGGGTCTATATTTAAAAGTTTGCCTCTTTAACAGAACACTCACGTAGCAGTTAGGAATCTTGTAATCTTATCACTCTTCTTTCATAATGTGTCCATCTTCATAAATTTTAGCAGGCTGAATATAGCTGACTATTCAATGTCCAGCTAAAAGGAGATGTCATACTGCTGGTGGTCGGAGCTGTAAGTATTGCCTTTGGATCTATATTCAGAAAGATTTCTAATTTACATGTAATTTAAACATCCAAACTGCTTCTCCTTAAAATTATGCATGACCTTCACTGTGATGTATTTATTATATAGCATGATAGTCCATTTTATTTTGAAGAGATTAAAAGAAAACAAAACAAAAGCAAAGCAAAACAAAAACAACGTAGGATTTCAAAATAAGATGATAAGAAATTAACAATGGTCTCTATATTGCATATTGTTATCTTTGAAATAGTCACTCAGATTATAAGATACAAGCATGCAAAACAGATCACACAATATAAGCACTCACAGTTTCTTTCCTTGAACTAATAGAATTACAATTAGCTATCTCGTATATACATCTTGTATATATATGATATACATATCATATATATGTGTTTCCCTTTCTTCTTTTCTTCTTTCCCCCATCCCAGTTGTTCTTTCCCTTTGAGCAGTTTCTTTCCCTTTCACAAAATCTATTGTTCCTTTTGAATCTTATTTACTCTTTCAGTTTTTTACACGAGGGAGACAATACGATGTTTACACATGTGAGTCTGATTTATTTCACTTATGAGTATGATAAAAAAGATGTGGTATTTTTATACAAAGGAGTACTACTCAGCTGTAAATAAAGATAAATTTGAGGCTTTTATAGATAAATAGGGGATGCAACTAGGAGTTATTAATAGCACTTGTTACACAGAAGTAACCTTCATCCCATTGATAGTTTTAAAATCATATTTCTCATTATTCTTCTATTATTTATGCCAATTTTTTTGCTTTATGGGTCATTTTCCATGACTAGACATGATGGTGGTTCGATACATTTGTGACAAACTCCTTGGATGATAGAGGAGATTATATATACACACACATACATATACATATATACATACATATATATGCAAATGTCATTGTCTTACTGATGCAGGACTACATAGAAAATCAAGAAAAAAGTATAAGGGAAGTCCTCAGAAACACAGAGTGAGGAAGTAATACCTTAGTGACTGTGGAGCTGCCACTCTTAGATTGAATACCAACTTCAGATAGTCAAAAACTGATTTTTAACCTTGCTCTTTGCTATGTGTCTTGCAATAATAAAGAGTTACCTTAGAAATTTATGTAGACTTGAGCACCTGTCAGGTCTAATGAAATTTCATGCGCACCAAAATATCAGGTATGCTATGGAACCAACCAAAAGATGAAGATACTGGAAAACCATTACTTTAAAAAGAAAATCAACCCAATTTACAAATAATAAATCATCTTTGACTCCCTAATCCCAGCTTGGTAGACATGTGGGACCACTGGAAAGAGTCAGTGCGTAATGTCTACCTCGTCTCGGAGAAGGCCTCCAACGCTCTTCCCTGGAACTGCTAGAGAAGCAGTTGGGTGGCCACTGCTAAATATCCTGGCAGACTACTGCCCTTGGTAGAAAACTTCCTTCGGCAGACTCCAGACCTATGAACATCCTTCTCACTCTGGACTTCTAGGTTTTATTTTTGTTTTTGTCTTCATTCTTTTCTAAGTGATGAATGTTCAGTTCAGGGTCTCCGGTGTTCTAGGTAAGTACTCTATCACTAAGCAGCATTCCAGGCCCCAACACGTAAGGACCCTTCGTGATGGAGAGCCGAAGCACCAGGGCAGAACCGGGTGTCTGGACTCTTCTGCCTCTTTGATGCTCATTTTCAACCTTTTCTAGAATCCAATCTTGATTCAAAGGACAAGTCAACATAAACCAGGATCAGCTTTGTATGCCTCTGTAACTCTATTGCAAAATCCCTACTCTTTCTCCAGAGTGGTATACTAGTATTCTGATTCATTTCTATCAAATATTCTACACAGAAAAGTTGTTTAGAACCCCATCTCTTGATTAGAGCACTTACATCTTAATCGCTTTAGTAATGATCTTGCTTTGTTATGTTGCAGCTCGGATAAAATTCAAATTCTTAAAGAGATATATAAAAATATAAATCCCACAACTGACACACATAACAGTACAGGTGAAACCTTCTGTTTCTGTTTTCTGAATATATCTCACACCTCCCCCAGCCCCACTCCTGACCCAGTCACTGGTCACAGCGATTAAAGCTACTACAAAACGCTTCTTTTCTTGAATATCAGGTACAGTTCTTCTAGCTAGCTGCATGGAGAAGCTTGTGAAGTTGACTAGGAGAGGAAATTTCTTGGGACAGCCTCATATCCCCAAATGCCAGTCTGCAGCAGGTTCTCCACCATGGTCCCTGAGTGTTGTTACACGATGAAGTTGGCATCTCTGGCTGTTATTTCCACGAGGTTCTTCTAAAGAATTTATTTCACATAAGGAGAACCTGCCAGTCAATATATAATCTGCATGTTTTCCAGTTTAATGTAAATAACATCAAACTGCATACAGTCTTCAGTATCTTTTTTCATTCACTATGGCTCGTGGGAACTATTCATGATAGTGTTATCCTTTCTGATGTTCACTGAGCTCTTCATTGTATGGTTTCATAATATTTTAATCGAGTTACCTTTTGTTGGCTACTTAAATTACTTCAAATTTCTTACTAAAACAAAAGCTGCTACAAACATTTTCACTCCAAAGAACTGATTTATGTAAAGATACATATAATCACAAGTGAACACATCTCTGAGAGAGCAAGTGAATTAACTTTTACTGTGTGAAACCATCTTAAAATCTAGTGATGTACACCCACCATTCACCAGCTCACAATGACATGAGTTGGTGTCTGGTGGTGGGCCTAGGCTCCGCTGGTTTGAGTGAGTTTTTCCACTTGTCTGTGATCCTCCACAGGACATTTGGTGATGTTTGGTCTAATATGGATAAACTGAGGCGGTTCATCTTCCAGAAACCTGACTCGTTCATAGGTGGCAGGGTTTCCAAGAGCGGCAAGAACAGAAACTGTCAGGTTTCTTGAGACTCAGGCTCACTTCTATATTCCTTTCTTGGTCAGAACAAATCACGAGACCATCCCACGATCCACAGTGAGAGAATAAGTCCCGCCTCTTAGTTGGGAGAATTTTTACAATGCTAAGCTTTTTTGTAATCTATCACACCAGAAGTGCAATTTTTGGATTGCATAATGCATGCATGTTTAATTTTACTGATTTTGTAAAATTATTTTCCAAAAGTAGTTACATAGGTTGATGAATAAAAGCAGCACTGAGTGCTCGTTAAGAACTAGGACTCCACTGCCTTGCCTGAAGCACGTCAGAGCTCCCGCTCATTATGTCTGTTCTTTTTTAACTGTAAAGAAAAAAAGACAACAACAACAACAACAACAAAAAACTCAAAACAGCACAATGAACCAGAGTTTTAAAACAGGTTAGCAGAACAGTTACAATAGTTAATACATCGTGTATTGTTGTCTTTGTAGTAGCCGTTCAGAGGACAAGGTACAGGCATGAGATCTGGTCCAAACAATATTAGCAGAAACCTTTCTTTTCAATGTATTAAGAGAAACTGGCTCCATAACTATCTTAACCATTTTCTGGATCCATATATTTTTTTCCTTTTTCTTCCTTCCTTTCCTCTTCCCCCATCATAGTTTGTCTTTTCTTTTGAACAATTTCTTCCCAGTTTACCCTATCTATTGTACATTTTGGATCTTACTTACTCATTCAGTTTCTCATACTAGTGAGGCAATATGATGGTTACACATATGGGTCTGATTTAATTCACTTATGAGTGTGGTCTTGAGTTGCCATTTATCCATAAAAGTCTCCAGTTTGTCCTTCTTTGTGGCTGAGTAGTACTCCACTGTATAAAAGTATCACATTTTTTTTTATCCATTCCTCAGTTGATGCGCATTTAGGTTCCTCCCAAGATCTAGCTATTACAAATTGTGCTGCTATGAACATGGGTGTGCATATATTGCTGTGGTATGGTGTTTTCAGTTCTTCTTGGAAGATAACCAGAAGGGGAATAGCTAGGTCAAATGAGACCTCCAATCCTAGTTTTCTGAGGAATCTCAACACCGATTTCCACAGCGGTTACACCAGTTTACACTGCTGTCAACAGTGGAGAAGAGTTCCTTTTTCTCCACAGCTCCTCCAGCATTTGCTATTGGTTACTTGCTTGATGATAGCCATTCTTTCTGGGGTGAGATGGAATCTCAGTGTTGTTTTAATTTGCATATCTCAAATGGCCTGTGATACTGAACATTTTTTCATGTATTTATTTGCCATTTGTATTTCTTCATTTGAGAAGTGTGCATCCATCTCAGATGTCAATTTTTGAACAGAGTCTTTGAACTTGGAGGGTCTTATATTTTTTCAATTTTTTATATGTTTTACATAGAAGTCCTTTGTCTGAGGGACAATTGACTATAATATTTCCCATTTTGTGGGTTACCTTTTTAGCCTGTTGGTGCTTTCTTTAAGCATGAAAACACTTTTTAATAAGGTGAGATACCACTTGCTGATTCTTTGTAATATTTCCGTAGTTTTCACTGTCTTTCAGAAAGTTACTAGCATCTCTATATTTTGAGTTTCTCATGTGTGAGAGTTACAGGTCACAAAACTGCATACCTTCGGCATACACAGTCTTTACTGGAAGCCTATTGTTTAGCTCTCATTGTAAACTGGAAGGCTGTGGAATGGTGCTTGGCATTGAGGCAGGAGCTGAGGTGGGCAGCGGGTGAGGTTGCCAGCAAAGAGCCCAGCCATGGCCAGCTGTTATGGGAACAGAATCTCCTGGGCAGTGGCTAACTCTATAGTATCAGCATCAAAAATCCCAAGTGAGACTGTTTGGTCCCTTACAGCAACTTTTCTGGAACAACTTCTATAATTAAATTAGGTCAATGTGAAAAACTTGCGTGTTTCCCTGTTTGATGGATGCCCTCCTTTTCTACCCTGGATTCTCTGTTTCCTGTGGAAACTCACACACAGACAGAGAAAGTGAATTTAGCTTACCAGGAATCTATGTCAAATATATCTATTACATTTTCACAAATATTCGACCTCTTTCCATAACGTTTTACATCAAAACTTGGCTGTCTTGGGTTTCTTTAGTCAGCTAAATCAGAGCAGAAAGGACATCTAAAAAAATTTCTAAACCACAGTGCTTTATGGCCAGTGGGGAAGGCTATATGTTAGTGGGTGCACAGATAGCTTGCTAGCAGAAGGAGGTAAAATAGAGAAAAAGAAAATGTAGATTAAAACATTGAAAATATCAAACATATCTAACTAAATTTTCTTATTTCCAGGTTACCAGATGGCCATCCTGGAATATTATACTCTGTGTGTGTGTGTGTGTGTCCATGCACATGAAAAACTGCACACAGTCTGTTTGTTGGCAAGATTGTCCTATTTGTGTGTGTGTGTGTGCACGTGAAGTTAAGAAATTATTGGAACTAGTCCACGAAGGTAGTTAAGCAACTGCTTTATAAAATTAATGTGCCTGGAAAGCAGTTTGTTGTTTGTTCGTTTGTTTGTTTTTTGAGAAACAGGTTTCAAGGTTCGGTTCTATGTCTAGTGCCAGGGACTCAGAGATGTACAGTCTTTTATCTGGTTAATAGTGATGTAATGGATTATCCCACTTAGGCTCTGTGGTAGAGTTGATGAAAGATGCTGTTGTAGTCAGGGTTTACAGGGAGTAGATTTAATACAGGACATAATTTATAGGATTTTTTATAACATTCATTCAAAAAGTCAAATGTAGAAGAGGGCAAGAGATCTGTCTACACACTAGAGACCCCAAAAATCCAGCTGAGGGCCTGGATTCCACAGCAATGTCCTGCATGAGTCCAACTGAAGACTTAAAGCCCATGGTAATGTCCTCCCTGAGTCCAGTTGGAGACCTAGAGCCCACAACAATGTCTCATGCAAGTCTGTATCAAGGATCTGCACCAGAAAGGCCCAAAGATCAGTGGTGGAAGCTACAAAGTCTGTGCCAGTGGGGTGACGGATGGGTGCCAGCGGGCTGAGGGATCTGCACTGGAGCCAGGAAGTGATGATCTAGTTAAGGACCTGATCTCCTCCAATAACAACTGCGGTCATCCTCAGTTTCAATGAGGTCCTGAGCTCCTCTGATGATGAGAACAGCTGAGTTCATATCAGGAAAGCCAGCATGACAAGCTTCTTCAGGAGAATCATCAGCACACCATCTTCCCCTCCAGTTCTGCTTTTATACTGTGGGCAGCAATCCTCAGGTGGGCCTTCCACCTGATTCCGTTCAGTTGGTCCTGTTCAGCTGGGTGTTACATGTTGACCATGAGTTAAAGCATCACAGATACTAAATTAAAAAATATAATATGCAAAATTGGTGTAACAGGTAGTCTAAAAGGAAAAATAAGAATTGACTTTAGAAGTTTTTCAGACTATACAAGCTATTGATGATGTCTAATAGATCACATCAATGCAAAAGGTATTCTATACAAGTGGACCACTTCTAATATGAAAACCAGAAATGCTACAAAATCCAAAGCTTTTTGAGTCTGAGATGACATTCAAAACGTTTCAGTTTTGATTTCAGATATTTCAGTTAGAGATGTTCAACAAGTAGAGCCTACACAAATATTTTAAAATCCCAAAAATCTCAGAAATTAAAAACTTGTATTCTCAGCATTGTGGTAGGGGATAGTTAACCTGTAAAGCTATTCCCTCTATTGCATTGTTTTTTGGAGAACTGTTTACATGACATCTGTACTGTAAACATGGAGTCTGGAGTGAGGAGAAACCTGCATACTTCTGCATTAATAAACAGTCACCCAAAGCCATGTGCTGGCACGTATCTGCAATCCCAGCACTCTGAGAGGCTAAGGCAGGAGAATCACAAGTTAGCCTCAGTCTGGGGAATTTAACAATTTACCAGAGCCCTGTCTCAAAATTAAAATACATCAATAAATAAATAAATAAATAAAGATATAGCTTAGTGAATAGACCCTCAGTATAGAAAAAAAGAACAATGCTAGCAAAGTCCATATTCCTCTAGGTAATTAGTTTTTCTCTGCATATCTCCCTTTCACTAAGGAAGGGAATCACGAGTGTCTGCTTTGGGCAATGCCAGAGTCATCCTCTACCCCTTTGAATGCATCAGCTCTGCCCAGCTCCTGGGTCTAAAAGTGTTCCCTGTAATTACTTCTTCCTAGAGTTGTTCACTTGGTCCTCTGGCGATTCTTCAGCCACTCTTGAGCATTTGGAAGGATCTAAATGACATTAATTTTATTTCTCACAGCAGATGCCTTTTCAGAGAGCCATAATATAGCAGCTGAAACCTCATTGGATCTAGTCCTTGAGATGGCTGTTGTGTGTTTTCAATTTTTTAAGAAATGGGGGAAGTTGTGATTTTTGGATTTGGAAAGAAACCAGGCAAATTACACTAGAATCCGCTCACAAAGCTGCCTTTCTGAATGGATAGTAATTGTGGAAGACGTCCTTTCCGGGGCTGTCAAAACTGAGGACGCTCAAGAGGCATTTGTTACTGACATGACAGTAGATGTGTGCATGGAGAGGGTACAGAAGTAGGCTTCATGTTCCTTGGAGATGTTAAGCTGCTGCTGTGGGTCCTCTAATAATGAGACCTGTGCAGCCGTAGTTGTGACACTTTGTGGGAAAGGCAGTGCCTCCTTCAAACAGAGCTGCTACTTTACCCACGGAGGCAGGCTGTTAAAACCAGCTTCCTTGGTGACCAGAGAACTAAAAATTCTTCCCATGCAACTTAGCCGATAACCAGAAATTCTGAAACAATTGGGAGCATCAAGGGCAAATAGTCAATCAGAGCACACTGACTTTTTGCAAGTTGGTCAGGATGAATTGTCTAAATTCAGAAAGACTTCATTCTGCATAGTGACTCATCCACCATGTGGACTGGTGCGATTTCAAGAAAATGATTTTGGTTCAGTTAGTCTCGGTTATATTAATCTATAAAATGGAGATAGCCACACCTTCTCACATGCTCATCGTGAAGAATAAATGAAACATTGTATGTAAGTACTGTGCACTCAGCTATATGTACATGCTCATTGCGTGTGGACATCTCTATCAAAGATATGACTCAAAAAGCTCCTTTCCTATGCAACTTCTGCCTCCCCTTATTTCCACGTTGGTGGCACTGTCCACGTTTTCTTTCAGCTCACATCTTTTCTCAAACATTTGCATTGAAACAACTAATATCTTACTGTCTGACAATCACTTAACCCAGTCAAGTTGATGTATAAAATTAAGTATCACACATTTCATTGTGTATGAATGGAGTGGAAACAACTTCTTTCTCACAAGGCTAAAGGATATGCCTGCTGTCAAAAGATAAAACCCAGATCAGAGGTAGGATTTTCTAGCTTCGTCTTGTCTTTCTTCTTCAGATTCAGAGAATATATTTGCTAAATAAAGGCCTCTGAAAATCTGGGGTGATGGTGGGGCTCGTGATGTGCTAGAAAAGCTGGGGTTAGAGGGGAGTATGTTTTTGGTGCTGATGTTAATTCAGGATCGATACTGGAACTCTTGAAAGAACAGTGTAATCCGTAAACCCAAGGCATTTGTAGGTAAATGGATGCAGCTTGAGATCATAATGTTGAGCGAAATAAAACACACACACAAGTTAACATACCACATGGTTTCTGTTATATGATATATATATATGGAGAATGGGAAATAGAAGAGAGATAAAGAGGGAGAGAAGAAGTAGGGAGATTTTTTCAAATGGGTGCGAGAATTTGAAGGCAGAAGAAGGGGATGGAAAACAAATGATGAAAGCAGCACTTGCACAGACAGGAAGGGGACCCAAGGCTGGCAGGAGCAGGAAGGGAGGGGAAGGGCAGTAGACGAAAAAGAAAGAGGAAAAAGAATTGAGGGGTGTCACGTACATGTACCAGCTCCCCACAAGGGCTGCAATCATTATGAACTGCAAGTATATGCTAATAAAAAATAAAGAAACTTAAAAACATCTGATTTGTAATTCAAAAGCCCGTGAATCTTCATTTGGGTCCGTGAAGGGCTGGCTCTCTGGGCACGACTGACAGATCCAGGGTGTTACACAGCGTTTATTGGTTGAGCAACTGCGGGGACTGCAGCGTTCAGGCTCCTTTGTCCTTCACCAAGCTTCCCAGGGAGCCAAAGCCAAGGAAGCCCTCTGAGCTCCCCGGAGCGCAGCGCCTGGTCTGAGCGTGCTTCCTCACGTAGCCTGTGCTGGGCACCGCGCTCTTTACCCTGCTCTTGGTCTCCCTCTAAGTACAAACACAGAGAGTGTAGACTAGGGAGGGATTTCAGGAAAGAAAATCTATTTTAGAGCTGAAAAGGAATTTAGACGTCATCTCCATTCTACTCTCCTCATTGCAGAGGTCCACAGAAGGCAGAGCAATTGGTCAAGTTGCAGAATGGTCCGAGTCTTCCTTACCGCAGTCCGGGGACAGCTGGGGAGCCCTCCAGTCCACAGCCCAGTGTGGCGCCCTGGCCGTGGGGTTGCTGTCCAGGTGCAGACCTCTCCCTCTGCTGGGCTGATAGACGCTTTGGGGAAGAGAGGGACGGGAAGCGGGGTGAGTGGCAAGGGAAGGGAAGAGGAGGTTGTGGTAAGTTTCATAGATTCCCACATTTGGGGCAGGTACTGTGCAGAGAGGTGTGACGCATCATCCATCTCATTTCAACTTCAAAATACCCAGCAGGGAAATATTTCACCCTCATTTGAATCATGAGGAAGCCAAACTTAAACGACTGAGTTAGTGAGAGGCAGAACTGGGGTTCAGACAAGTCTCTCAGGTTCTGTGTCAGTTACTGATAGTTTGGTTGCAAATGATGGAAAACCCAAACAAACTCTCATCAGCCAAAGGATTTGTTGTGTTGTAGAAGAGCTCAGGCCAGAAGCATCCCTGGTTTTAACTCAGCTGAGTCAATCTTTGAGCTTCCGCCTCCCTTTGTCTCTTAGTTCTGCTTTGTTTTTCAGCCATTCCAGGCCAGCATCCCACCAGGTTCAAGTCCCAAAGAGTGTGCACTCTCAAGGGAGTAGTGTATGGCATCTCATTTGTTTAAATGAGTCGTGTGCCTAAGCAAAACCAGTTCTCATGGGCTAAGGGGAGGTTCTGATGGCCCGCCTCAAGCTACAGGCCTGCTGCTGAAGCCACAGGCCGTATGAGTCCCACCTTAGGCACACAGTTTGACAAACGAGGGTTCCTCACTCTCTGCTGCTACCAGAAGATGCATGGCTAAGAGACAAACACTGTAGCTAGCACTGCTGGCTTCTAAATGCGATGCTGTTCCTAAGACCCAAAAAGACTTTATCAAAGGAAACCAGTAGGGGAGTATATGTAGCTGCTGTAAAATCATCATTTTTGTTTCATGTTAAAATAAAATCACCAGGTAGTCCCCATTGGATTTGAACCACCACATGGAATTCAATGAATATTTCCCAAGCACACCAATGTGTGCTGTACCAAATAGGAACTGGGAAGGAAAGGGTCAAGGGTAGGAGACCCCCACGACCCAGAGTGGGAAATGGAATTAGCAAAGTCAGGTGCTAAGGGAATTGGTCTAAGGGTGGTGTCTTTCCCTTATTCTTCCAGCAGGGGTACACCATGCTTTGAGCAGCTTGCAAATGTAGCGGCAAATATAACTGGGGGAATAAGAAATTTCACATTTAACCCTGTTGTGAGTTCAGTAGCTCAGTAGAACAGAAAAGTACCTGTGTACAACCTTCTGGAGGCACATGGAGTGGGGAGCATAGAGAATTTTTAGGGAAGGGGTTGGAAAAGAATTGTGGAAGGAAAACACAAGTCTGTTTAAGAAGGTGTCGGCGGTTCCAGTTGGTTGGGGTGCAGGGGAAGTCTTAGGGGAGGGGCTAGGAAGCTGGCGTAGGGGACCTTCAGAAGAAGGCAGTGAGTCACCAGCAGCAGAGAGCACACAGAGGCTTATAGAGTTACAGAATTCAGAGTCACCAAAAGAAGATTAGCACGGTGACAAAGTTCTGGGCAGCTGTTTGGCATGCTGAAGTCTGTGAAGCATTAGAGGGTCACTGCATACTTTGAAGTGTCACAATGGTAGGCTCAAAATAGGCGAGGTCTTCTTTATCATTTGGACAAAGGATCACACTTAAAATTGCCAATAGTGCTAAGCTCTCACTTCCATTTCCGTTTCTAACAAAGCCAGAGAAGACTTGCACTGCATACTGCCAACAACCTATTTTACCACCTAATTCCCTGGATGTGGGGGCCGCTTACAGATGGGGGAGCACTGTGCAGCAGAGTGTTTTCTGACTGTAAGGGGAGGTGTACCGACTTCTCCCCTGTCCCGCCACCTTTCCCTTTTTCTCTTCCTCTTTTCCAGCACTTTTCCTTTCCTCACCAAGTGCATGGAGAAATTTACCTCCGTACATTCCAGAGATCTAGAGAAGCTACAGGCCAGGTGACATTAATAAATCTATAAAAGAAAGATCTCAAATTGTTGTATGACTTTACATTTAAATTATTCAAATTTATATTCTTTTTCCAGAGATTAGCAATAAGTTAGAACCGAAGTTCTACATTAAAATTTTAGACTGAAAATTGTTTTAAAACAGTGTTTTAAAGTTTACTATTGTCTAAAATTTAAGAGTATTCTTGGCTTTTCTCCTTCTATAGATCTTTCTGCAGGCAGCTGAAGCCTCAGAAAATGTAAAGCAAGCAAGGCTTTGACAATTTCTTGACATATTTTTATGTTATATTAATCAGAGGGCTTATGTAGCATTTCAATGTAACCAAATTGCTATTATGAATTTGGTTATTCTGGTAGTTCCTGCATAATGTGAAACATGGCTGCAAAGATCTTATCTTTAGCAGCAACAAAAACAAATAAACAAACAAACCAGAGACAAAAAACATCTGCTGTTTCATTCCTTCTTTGTCAAAATAGCCCTGGGCAATGTCTATAGGATGCCAGTTATAAGTCAGTTACCCAGCTACCAGGAAACAGATATGCCCATTTGAATCTGAGTAATTGATTTTTTTAAATTGCATCTATGAGGAAGCTGCCTGTGACCAGGAAATATATACAATAGGAATCAATAGCTGAAAAATATGACATTATTTCAAATGTTTAGTTTCCTGTGTGGAGCATAGTGAACCACACTGATCAGTATCTTGCATATAGTGAGTGCTCAGCGGGCCCTGTTGGAATGTGGGGATAAATAGAGTTGGTTTCAAAAAGTCACAACTTTCATTCACTCCAGATATCCAGTCAATGCCTTTCTGTGGATAGCCTGCACTGATTCCATTGTCTACATAATCATTGTGTGACTTGATTTTAAGTGACTTTTAACTGAAATAATGATGCTCTACAGGGATATGCAGATGAGATTCAGTTGGAGAGTATGATGATGATGATAGAGGAATTAATCAAATCACAGGAACTATCCTTGCCACTAATTCAATGTGAGAGACTTGGGCTGATTAGTCTATGGAAAATATTGCCAGAATTTGTCCTTTAATGCAATGAGAGTTTTCTAATCTGAAATAAAGCAACTCTTTCTAACTCAAAATGCACAAGTGTGGCTGTTGTTTGCAAAGAAGAATCAATTTAGAAAGCTGCAGCTAGAAAGCCTGTGGCAGCGAGATGAAGGGTCTGTACCAGTAGGCTGAGGGATCTGCACTGGAGCCGGGAAGGTACTCCTAAGCTAAGGACCAGAGTGGGCACCCCAAGAGTTGGAGGGTGCTAGATGAAGAGAGATCAATGTCTGGCCAAGCAAAAAAAAGAAAGAATGGTTAGGGGTTAACAAAAGAGTGCACTTGTAAGTGGAAACTCTAAAGATTTCAGATTCCTCCCCTCATGTGGTGGAGTTTAAAGTTTCAAAAATGAGTATCTTTTTTCCTGGGTACATATAATCTCACTTTATCAAAACTCTTAATTAAGACAAGCAAAAGCATACCAACTTTGAATTAGACACACTAGGTTTGTAACCACATCCATGCAATAATAACCTTTCTAGCTTCTGTTTAGTTATTTGTAAACCACGCATGTTGTAAAGATGTGTGCAAACATTACTGACTACAAAAACCTGGCATATGGTAATAGCAATGCTGATATTTATTCCCCAAAAGGAAGTTTCTAGGATGTGAGCACTTAAGTTTCTCGTACTTTCTTGTGCAATCTAAGTGGTATTCTTCTGCTTTTGTTTGTATATGCAACATGGAGAACTGAACTGCCTATGTTACTCATTTATTTTTAAGAATACTTCAGAAAATGTATGTAAAGTCGGTCACACAGTAGGTGATTAAAAATATTGGGTATTCTGTTTGTTATTAAACATTTTGACAACCTTGGACATATGCAAATGAGGCCAAATCTAGAGAAATTCCAGTAAAAATAGGTATCACTAATTAATTCTGCTGTTCGAGGCACTGTGCTAAAAGCTGAAAGTATATTTCAATTTACTCTTCCCAATCACAAGGCAAGAAAAAGATTATTGTTTCCACATTAAATATGTGACTTTGGGGCTTAGAGCAGTTTTATAATTTATCTGAAATTGCAAAGCGAGTTAAGTTAAAATAGCAACACTGAGATTTTAGGGCATCATTGAACCCAAACCACTGTCCTCGACCCGGTCCCTGTTACGCACACAGGTGACGCCAACTGGACAAGAGAGCACAGTTACTTATGCTCACTCTGCCTTGTGCATGAGCAGTAGCAGATAATTTTTGGAAACAATATTTATGTTGTAGTCAGGGTTTAAAAGGGAAAAGATTTAATACAGCACACAATTTATAGAATGAGTTTGTAATATTCACCCAAAAAGTCAAATGCAAGAGTACAGGAAATCTGTCCACACACCAGAGACCCAAAGAATCCAGTGAGGGTCAGGATCCCATGGCAATGTCCTGCATGAGTCTAGCTGAAGACTTAGAGCCCAGGGCGATGTCCTTCATGAGTCCAACTGGAGGCCTAGAGCCCATGACAGTATCTCATGCAAGTCTATATCAAAGATCTACATTGGGAAGGCCCAAAGGTCAGTGGTGGAAGCTAAAATGTCTGGGCCAGTGGGGTGAAGGATCTGTGCCAGCAGGCTGAGGGTTCTGCACCTAGAGCCAGGGAGTGACACTCAAAGTAAGGATCAGGGCTCCCCAGAAAAGAACCACAGCCATTCTCAGTAACAGCAAGCACCCAAGTTCCTTCAGTGGTGAGAACAACTGAGTTCATGTAAGGAAAACCAGCGTGACAAGCTTTTCCAGAAGAATCAATAGTGTACCATTTTCCCCTCTAGTTCTGCTTTTATGCTACTGGTAACAATTCTCAGGTGGGCCTTCCACACCCAGAACCATTTCAATTCAGTTTAGCTGAGAGTTACAAGGTGACCATTAGTTAATCCACCAGAATGTGTAATAGGACAGAGAAGAAAATTTGTTAGTCCTATGCACGAGGAAGGCAAATATTTGTGCAGTTGGCAAAGATGAGAACGAGGGAAGGTAAGGGGCAAGGTGAGAATTTTGAAAACAAGTTTGTCCTATCTATAACACTGGACTAAATATACCATGGTATTACTGAGGCTTTCAAATTGCCACTTAGTGCAGTTATCTAGAGGAGGACAGAATCTGGACCCTATCTGGGTTCATAGATGAGCTTAGCCTCTCATCCCTCCCCAGTGGTGAAGCCGTCAGCACATTTTTCAACTTCTCCATGCCTCAGAGTCTTTTTGGCAAGGCGGGACTAGAATCCTAGTCATCCATTAGAATGACTTCAGTAAATACCAAAGTCTGACCAATATCACCTCTAAGAAATTCTGACTTAATAGTTTGTATTAAACCCAGGCATGAGAATGTTTTAAAACTTTCCTAAGCAACTGTAATATGCAATCAGGATTGACACCATCTGTTCGGCATTAGAGTATATGTCCTTGGCAGGTAAGTCCCTCCTGATTTCATCATGAGTGCCCAAGTCCAGTTCATTGCCAAGTGCAGAATAAGCATTCAGGACATTTTGATACATGAATGAATACATGCATGCTATGTCTATGTAGGCATAGATTTGACTCAGGTTTGATTCTGCTCCATGTGCTTATTACATGTTCTGTAATCCTGCTTCTTGGATTTTTGAAGATGAGTGCTATTCTTTCTGAACAATGAGACTAATGCTAAAATTCAGATAATACAAACCAACCTGGCTTACATGAAAACACAAATTCATTGTCTCTTGCAATTTTTAGGAGTTCAAGGATGCTCCAGCTGCAGGTATGCCAAGACCCCAGAGCACAGTGATCTCACTGTCCCCCATCCTCTCTGGGCTCTTTTCCTCCACACAGACTTCTTTCTTAGAAGGGGTGTTCCCTTGTGGGGTCATGATTGCACCCACTGCATCTGCTTTACTCGGAGCTCTGTGTTTCTAATTGTAGCCTCTGATGCAGAATTAGGAGCTCAATCAAAGCCCATGAGCTAGAGGTAGAGAAAGTCTTTTCCCAGCAGGGGATCAGAGTTCCACCATCAAAGAAAGACAGTGGCTTGGTGATTCCAAATCCAACGTAATAGATGACAATGCATAGAACTTGGCTGTCCTCCTGGCTTCTGAAAAAGGTGCATTGTGGGAGGAGCCCTCCTGCAGTCTGGTGGAAGAGCCCCTGGGCCCACAGGCAGAGCACCTGCTGTGCTGCCCAGTGAGGAAGGGTTATTCCCTGCAGGAATCCACTTTCATTCAAAGTTCTTAGTGTCCGACTCCTTCTGTCACCCTAATAACTGTCAGCTTTGGTTAAACCTTAGCATCTAGATCAGTGGCTCTCCGTGGGGAAGGGGTAATATTTTCCCTTGGAGATACTTGGCAATGTCTAGGAACATTTTTAGCGTCACATTTTAGGGGACAAGCATGAGTGGCATCTAGTGAATAGAGGCCAGAGATGCTGCAAATCATTCTACAATGCACACAATACCCTTCCGCAACTAACAATTAGCCAGCCTAAAATGGTAATAGTACCAGGATTGAAAAATGATAAATTAACCTAATTACCATAGTTCGGTAAAAGTTCTCTTCAATTTTATTCTCTTCCCATCCCACAATCATCCTGTTATCTGCCCACTGAGGTGATTTTTACAAGGTGCAAATCTAATGCTACTATACTCCAATTTAAGAAATTTATGATTCTTCTTGATGACAGAAAAATACAAGTTCTGAACACTGATTCAAAGGCCTGGAAACTCTGCCTCCCATTAACCTTTCAAGGCTCACTTTTTCTATGCCCCTCAAATCGCACTTAGCCACAACAAATACTTTTCTCACTTATAGACACTTGATACACTCAGCTTTTTTCTTTCTTTCTTTGTGTGTGTGTGTGTGTGTGTGTGTGTGTGTGTGTGTGTGTGTGTTGATGGTGCTTCATCATAACTACTTTTTTTCTTAAAAAGAACTATGGGGCAGTTTTGGGAGTTTCTCCTTTTGCTCCTTGTATATTATCCTTCATTCATTAAGTAGCTGAGTAGTTACTGAAAGACTCTTGAGTCAGGCCACATGCAGACCATGGTAATTCAATATTAATTGCTTTTTCTGTGGAGCTTAAAATTCATCAAGGCAGATAAAAAAAACTGATGGCATAACAAGGAAAAGACCCTGGAAGCATGGAACTTGATTGGGTGGCGGTATCAGGGACGACTTCCAAGAGAAAGTGACTTTTAGGTAAACTGCTAAAGTAGTTAGAGCTCGCCAGGAATCAGGCAGGTGATCAAGGTTGAAAGTAGCTTTATTAAACTTCAAGACTCAGATAAAAACTTCTATATGGTGACTTCCCAAATTTTCCCGAAAGAAATTAATTCCCCTCTTTTTGGCTCTCATAGAACTTTTGAGGTCTATTATAATATTTACTACCATCTTCTTTGCTTGTGGAAAATGTGATAATTGAACTAATGACTAATATTTAAATGGAAAATTGCCAGACTGTGCAGATGATTCATAAGCAAGGTTCCCTGAGCTCAGGAAGACAGCTTGAATGCTGTGCAGTGCATTTTTCTTCCACATCAGCAAAACAACTTGACCAAGCACCGTAAATATGTCTTTAGAAGGAAGCTAATTTGGTTTGAGGTACTTGAACTGGAAACAACATGCAAACCAAAGTTTGTTCTTTGCTGCCCTGGCATAAAGCCTCAAACTATGTATTTGTTTCCTCGTTCATTTATTCATTCGTTGGATATCTGTTGAGTTCCTACTATGTACCAATTGCCAATAACCCATACGGAGAACTCAGTGCTGAGCTAAACCCCTACAATTGTTGTCTTGTGTTTCGTAGAAGACAGATATTAAGAAAGAATCACTCAAATAGATGGAGACCTACTGACTGTAATGCAGCCAGTGATGGGCCTGGGCAATTGCAAACTGTGATGCCTCTCTGGAGAGTGCCGTAAGAAGACTGACAAGGGGCTGACCTGGGTAGAAAGGGCAGAAGAGAGAGACATCAGAACGGAGATCTGAGTATTAGCATATTTGACTCATAAGGAGAAGGGAAGGAAAGAGACTACGATGGCCGGAAAACCTCCTGAGTTAAGGAGCACTGTGAATCAGGAAAACCAGAAGACAGACAGTGAGCTCTATGCAAGAAACTCTGGGAATATAGTATGAGATGGGGCTGGGGAGAGGCGAGAAGGTAGACCTCAGGCTTTTAAAACTCTATTAGGAATTTTGTTTTTTATTCTAGGAATATTGGGAACACGTTGAATAGTCCTAAGCAGAAAGTGACATGATGAGATTTGCATTTTAAAATATCACTCTGACTACAGTGTGTAAAGAACCAGAAGCTGTACTAATGGGCTTTGAAACTAGCTGCATTAATGACCTTAATAGGTGATAAACATTAGAGAATGGCAGGTCTGATCAATCAACTCTAAGTCACTCAGTGTGGTTATAGAAGCAGCAAACCTAAAGCTTTTCATGTAAAGAGAAAAGGATTTGAATCTGGAGGGTGTGTGGAGAATTATGTATCTCTGATTCACTTTATTATATTCACTAAGAAAATCTGAGTACCTACTTTGTAAACAACAGAGAAAAAAGGCTCAGGTCTGACACTGTGGTTTTAATAAACATTTATGAAGTCCTCAGAGGACTCCCTGGGATGCGAAATTTAAGAATGTTGTCAACGAAACAATTCTGTAAGACCCAGAATTCAAGGTTCACGTGCGTATGTTTGTACCTCAGAGTAACATGGCCTCCGAGCTGAAACCTCAAGTGTCTTGGACCACATTAAGAGACAAATCATGGCAACAGCTGGAAATTTGTCACTTAATGGAGTCCATTAGAAAGAAATATGGAAGACCCCTCAGGGGGAGAAGTTACAGATACGTGCTGCTTTGGATTTGATGTGAATACTATAGCAGGGGATCCTGAAGACTGCATTTCTCAGTTGATTGTTGTTGAGCTTTATAGGAAGTGAGAGTCCTGAAAGCAGAGACAAGGGTGTCAACAAAGAGCAATAGAAAGAGACCCTGAACCCTGGTCTGGGCAGCAGGGAAGGATGAATTACCAGGCTCCATCCGTGGCCCCGCTGGGAGGTGAGATAGAATCGGCAGTCGTCCTGCCTGATCTCATGCTCCATTTCAGTTCGTCTAAATTAACATCAAATGCAGGACTGCGGGATATCCAAGGGAAACCAAAGCCACTGTAATATTTGTGGCTCTGTCTTGACACTTGCAGGCCTGAAGCGAGGCCACGCAGATACACTAGAGGTAAACTGACTCTATCTTATAAGCACACGCACGACACAGTTAAATGTACAAAAAGTTAGAGAATAGTGAACAAATATGCATCTACATATATCAACATACACACATGTGTTGTCATACATGTATTCACATTTGTTCAAAACTGTATTGTGCATGTACACATATAAGCAGATACAACCACAGTTACATAGAAGTATATACATACTGGAACATATAAAATTATTCACATATATACACATATAAATGGGCAGGTATCCATGTGCACATACATCACAGGTAAATACCCAATGATGAAAACTAATGAGCTGAACTTGGCAGGCTTGGGGCCATTCTATATGGAAAAAAATTGGCCCTGAGAGACACCCGAATCAGACGTGGCTTCAGGCCCTGACTCACGGGTGCCCAGTCACCTATATGTAGGTCAAATCTTTCTCTGAACCTCAATTCTATGCTACAGTTTCTTTTTTTAATTAATTTTGCTATGTGCCAACCCTATATAGTGAGAATCGTTACAGAGATCCAAAGGGATTCCCGGAAGAGATGACATTTGATCCGGGTTTTGAAGTGGGCAAAGAGAATCAAAGACAAACAAAACCACATCAGAACAGGGATGAGTGTGTAACATAGAGATTGTAACTGAGAATTCTGAAAAGAATTCCGTGGCTGTGTTTCAAATTCTTTTGATGGTCAGACTGAAGAATTTGGCCTTTACCCTTAGAGAATCGACTGTGCTGCCAGATCTCACGTGTGAGCCAAGAGCAGACTGGTGCAGTTCGAGGAATGGTGGACTAGACAGTGTGGTAGTGGTAGGGAAAGCCTCAAGGAAATGAGAAGGCCTTGGAAGCCTTTGGCAACTACTCCAATGAGATGTGCCGGAGGCAGTATCAGAGGGGAGGAGACATGGAACCTCTCATCTCCTTCAGCAGCTTACGCTGTTTGCACTCTGCTCAGCGAGGCCATCCTTGGCCATCCTCTTGGACACCTGCGGACATCATCCACCTCCAGCACTGCACACAGCACATTTTTATCATGAGACTGCTGGGTGACTTGTGACTCAGACGTCTTTTTAGTGGGATGTGGTGTATTGCTGCATAGCATCACATCTTATTAGACTAATAGAGTTCAGGTGCTCTCTCCAGCAATAGTCAATGAATAAATTACCAGCAATCTCAAAATGCAACCCAAGGAAGTTCGAGAATGATACGAAGGACATCGATCACAAAAAAATAAACAGTATATTGACTAGAGAGAATCAACTTGATCTAAGTCAAGGGCAAATAAATACTGTACTCATAATCACTTGAAAATTAAAAATCTATAGTGGTCAGCTGCTATTGTCACCATTATAGGTGCTGTAATAGTTAATTTTAACTGTCAATTTGACTTTACCATGGGGTACCCAGGTGTTTAGTTAGATATTATTTCTGGATGTATCTGTGGAGGTGATTTTGGATGAGATTCACGTTTGAATAAGTAGATTGAATAAAGCAATTGCTTTCTCCAATGTTGGTGGGCTACTCTCAACACAGAGAGCCCAAATGAAAGCTAGATTCACCTGTCTGACTGTCTTTGAGCTCAGATGTTGGTTTTTACTGACTTAGGGCTGAAAGTTAGATTAGCAGATACATCATCAGTTCTCCTGGTGCCCAAGCCTTTAGATGTGGGCTGGGATGATACCATCTTCCCTCTTGGGGCTCCAGTCCAGCATCTGCCAAGTTCAAACCTCGGACTTCTCAGCATTCAGAACTGAGGAGCCAACTCCTGTTCCTATTGGTTCTCTTTGTCTGGAGAACACAGACTAACACAGACATCAGGGTAGTTTAGGAGATTCAGACCTAGGAAATGTTGCCCAACCCTTCTAAAGACAGTAGAAGGGAGTAATGGTATTTTACTGTATAAATTTTTTTTAAAAAATGAGATGAGCAATTGTTTTGTGACTTCAAGTAGACATTGTTTAATTGAGGTGGGATGTGTTCACATTCCTTCACTGTATTAACACACAAATTTAGTGCCTTGAGACAAACTTTTATTATCAAACTATTTCCATGAGTCTGAAATCGAGGAATGAATGAGCATGGTCCCCTGCCCAATCCCTCAAGGTTGTAACCAAAGTGTAAGCTTGGTTAGAGTCTCCTTAGGGACTCAGGGTACACTTTCACACTTACATGGTTGTTGGCAGAATTTGTTGTATGAAAGCTGTAGAAATTAGAGCGGCTTGTCTCTTTGAACCCCTAGACAGAATATCTCTAAACTTTTTCTCTTTGACCTCTGCATCCTCTTCTAAAGTGGCACCTAATTAGGTAACACTCATTCTTGATAATCTCCTTTGAGATGAAAGTCAATTGATTAGACAACTTAACTATATATGCAAAATCTCAACACCTGTGCCATGAAGCATACTATAGTAATCAGAGTGGTATCCCATCAGCATCGCCACATTCTATAGCTTAGAAACAGATCACAGACATCATCAGCACTAGGACAGGATTGCACAAGGTCTTGGTCATTGGAGGCTGTTTTAGAATTATGCTTACCACAAAAAGAGATGGACCAGCATGTCACACATATTTAGCTTCATCACACAATTTAGCTGAGAGCAAATGAAGGACCTTGCAGGCTGAGCATCTCCTCCTATGCTTTATATGAAGTGCAGGGATATGGTTTAACTGCCTATGGGTTAATCAAGAAGAAATGGACAGAACCCTACACACACATGAATAACTAAAGCTGAACCAAGAAGCTATAAAAAACTCTGGATAACCCAATAACAAACAATAAAAAATTGAGACAGTAATAAAAAAAATACCAACTAAGAGTAGTCCAATATTTGATGGGGTTCACTGCTAATTTCTGTAAGAACTTCAGGGAAAACTTAATCTCCAATACTCAAGTCTAATGACATCAAAATGGAGGGAGTACTTCCAAATTCAATCCTAGACTCTAGGGCTACCTTGATTCCAAAACCACACAAGGATTCAACTAAAAAAGAAAATTATAGGCCAATTTCTTCCATGAAAATAGATGCCAAAATCCTCAATAAGATGCTGGCAAATAGAATGCAATAAATCATTAGAAAGATCACACAGTGTGACCATGTAGCCTTCCCCTTAGGGATGGTTCAGCACACACAAATCAATAAATGGAGTGCATCACATAAATAAAACAAAGACAAAAATCATCTGTACAGTCACAAAGTTTGTCAAAATCCAACATCTGTTCATGATATAAACCCTGAAGAAAATGGGTATACAAGGACTTTGTCTCAATCTAGTAAGAGCCACTTATGACAAAATCTATTGCAAAAATCATATTCAATGGGGAAATGCTTAAAGTATTTCCTTTAATATGGAGAACAAGACAAGTATTCCATTATCAACACTCCTCTTCAATATAGAACCCATAACATAGCCAGGGAAATAGACAAGAGAAAAAACAAAAGAGATATAAAAAGGAAAGGAAGAAGTCAAACTATCTTTACTAGTAGATAGCATGATCATTTACATAGAAGACCAAAGTTATTCTGCCAAAAAGACTCAGAGTTGATAATCAAATTTATCAGTGAAGCAAGATTCAAATTCAAAACAGAAAAATCAATAGCATCCCTGCATACCAATAATAAACTTACCAACAAAAGATTTTAGGAAACAATGTCACTCACAATAGGAATTAACCTAATCAAGGAGATGAAAGACCTCTACAATAAAAACTATAGTCCTGAAAAAGGAGATCGAAGAGGGCATCACAAAACAGGAAGACTTTCATTGTTTCTGGACAAATAGAATCAATATTATTAAAATGGGCAAACTCCCAAAACTAACACATAGATTTAGTACAATCCCATTCAAAGTATCAATAGCAATCCTCACAGAACTAGAGAAAACAATTGTAAACTTCATCTAGAACCAAAAGTGATTCAGAATAGCGAAAGCAATCTTGGGCTTCAAGAACAAAGCAGGAGGCATCAAAATCTCATGGAAATCTGTGGGGGGATTCCTCGCACAACTGAAAATATAAACACTATTTGACCCAGCTCTTTGTCTTCTAGGTTTCTTCGCAGAAGAGGTGAAGGCATCGTATTGCTCTGGTGCACATGTGATCATGCATATAGCAGCACAACTTGTAAGAGCTAAATCTTGGAAGTGGCTTCTATGTCCAACAATGGATGCATAGATAAAGAAAATGTGATATTTATACACAATGGGATACTGTTGTAATATAAAGAATAATGAATTTGAGTCAGGGAAAACAAGTGCAATTTGTGATGAAAAAACAATTAAGTGTGTGATGTACCACCATTCCCTGATGAATGTAATAATCACTTACTTCAAACATGAACTAATAGAAATTTATAAAGAAAAATTGTGTTTAAGTCATTGAAGAATTTTTACCAGTTAGGGCATTATCTTCAGTACTTTTTACATCTGCTTTTTAAAATTTAAGTTGATTTCTATGGTCTTAATGTTGTTTGGGTTATGAAGAGGTTGGATAATCTTCATTTTATTTTAGTTATCACATTGTTGGTGATGGTAGTGTCTCAGAAAATGAAAAAAAGGTAAAGAAAAGTTATGGAATTGGATTGAAGAAAAAGAGGCTAATCATGGTAGAAAGAAGTTGATGAAATAAAAGATGAGAGAGTGAGACAGTGAGACAGCGAGAGAGAGGGAGAGAAAGAGAGAGAGAGAGAGAGAGAGAGAGAGAGAGAGAGAGAGAGAGAGAGAGATCGGCCAACTGGAAGAGGTAAGGGCAAGTCTGGATCCAATATGTGCTAATTTTCCTGTGTAAATATTCTGATTTTGGCTGATTTCAAAACACCAGCAGGACATCACTGATTATGGGGTTGGAAACTGAAGAAGTGCCAAAGGACCTCAAGAAGTGAGCTCCTGAGCACTACTGAGAAAGAGAGGAGAGGGAGAAGAAAAAGGACTGAGTATGGGAGGAAGTTAAGAAAGAGTTGAGGAAAAGGACGGGCGTTGAAATGATGTGTGTTTTGTGATTATCTGGTTAACCGAGGAGTAATCTAAGTGTGAAAAATGTTCCTTTTCTTGGAGTCCAGAATCAGAGCAACCTCTACCTGTGATTTCGTGGAACAGACTTTTCTGGGAGCTGCAGCTCTGATAACCACACAGTTGACTTGAGACACAGGACAAGTCACACGCTGGAGTCGGCTCTTCTTGCTCATGTGACTGTTCTCCAAGGAGACCCACCCATGGGAGACGAGAAGCACGGTTCCCTCTAAAAACTTCTCCTATTTTAATGTGCACAACAACCAGTTGAACCTCTTGATAAACTGAAACTTTTGACTCAGAACGTCTGGGATGGCCTGAGATTCTGAATTTTGAAAGCTCCCAGGACAGCAGAGCTCTGCAGCTCTGTGAACCACAATCTGAGTTTCACAGCTCGAGTCCCGTCTCTCACCACGTACTTCCTCAGCCAACAGATGACACTGTATGGTGTCTCATGAGCAAATCCTGCTCTTAGCAAAATGCTGTATCATTTTCTTGTGCTCTAAAAGTAGCAACCTTATTATTGTACATTCTGATTAGACACAGATGACAGCAATAGAAATCACTTTTAATCCTAAATTATAATCATGTGCCATTTGCTAACTTTATATCAATAGATAATAAGAGTTCTTTTGCTTAAGCAATATTATAAATACATTTAAACACATAACACATCTTTGCTTTCATCTCATTTGACAGCTGGACCATAACAAGTTCAGTTTATAGATGTGTTTTCTCTTTTCTTCCACATTTCTAAAGGGAAAATCACAGGCTGAACAACAAATTCCTGCCTTTAGACTTCAGGAATCCCTAGTTAGAAGACAGTGGAGCATTGTTGGTTGCTCATGGAAATTCTGGAATTGCTGAGAAAATACTGGAATGAAGTACAAGATTTCTCTCACTCCAATGCACTGTACAGATTGCTGTTCTAATGCCCCTACAAATAATCAAACAGAAAACATCATCTGAGAGGTAATGAGTTGAAAGTTCAGAGAAGCAGGGTGGTGAGTGAAGAACAAGACGATAGGAATTTGACAAAGGTTGCAACATTGCATATCGCTACCTTCAAAAGGGTTATTTAGATTAACAGATATAGACATGTAAAATTGATCTAATCATATGAGTATTAACTGTTATTTTTCAATAACTAATATATTCAGTAGTATAATCATTTTAGCTATCTTACATATACATGTGTACAAATTTATGTCTTTTTTTCCCCTTCCTTCTTTCCTCCTTTCCCCTATCCCAATTACTTTTGATCATTGAGCAGTTTCTTACCCTCACACAGTATTTATTGCACATTTTGGATTGTATATACTGTTTCAGTTTCTTACACTAGTGAGACAATATGGTATCTGCACATGTGAGTTTGATTTATTTCACTTAGAAGTATGTTCTCAAGTAGTGTCCATTTACTTATAAAAGTCTCGATGCAATCTTTCTTAATAGCTGAGTAGTACTCCATTGTATAAAAATACCACATCTTTTTTATCCATTCTTTGATTGATGGGCACTTGGGTGGTTTTCAAGATCTGGCTATTACAAATTGGGTTGCTATAAATATGGGTGCACAGATATCACTGTGGTATGATGTTTTCAATTCTTCTGGGAAAATGCCCAGAAGAGGGATAGCTGGGCTGAATGGGATCTCTAATCCTAGCTTCTTGAGGAATCTCCACACCGACTTCCACAGTGGTTGCACCAGTCTACACTCCCACTAACAGTGGAGAAGAGTTCCTTTTTCCCCACAGCCCCTCCAGCATTCGTTATTGGTTGATTTTTTTTTTTGTCTTGGCCATTCTTTCTGGAGTGAGATGGAATCTCAGTGTTGTTTTAATTTGCATTTCCCGAATGACCATTGATGTTGAACATTTTTTCATATATTTATTTGTCATTTGTATTTCTTCCTCTGAGAAGTGTGCATTCATCTCAGTTGCCCATGTTTGGACTGGGTCTTTGAATTTTAGGGGCCTGATTTTCTTTAATTCTTTATATGTTTTAGATAGAAGTCCTTTGTCTGAGGGACAGTTGACTAAGATATTTTCCCAATTCGTGGGTTTTCTTTTCACTCTGTTGGAGATTTCCTTTGACATGCAAAAACTTTTTAGTAAGATGAGATCCCAGTTGTTGATTCTGGGAAGTATTTCCCATGAAGTTTGATATTTGTTCATGAACTCTCTGCCTATTCCTATGTTGTCAAGATTTTTACCTACTTTGTCTTCCATCAAGTTTAGTGTCTCTGTTTCAATATTCAGATCTTTGATTCATTTTGACTTTACTTTAGTGCATGGTGATAGACATAGATCTAGTTTTAGTTTATGGCATATAGAAAGGCAGTTTTTCCAGCACCATTTGTTAAAGAGGCTATTCTTCTTCCAATGTTAATGTTTGACCCCTTTGTCAAAGATGAGGTGGCTGAGTGTGTTTGCAGTTGTGACTGTATCTTCTAATCTATTCCATTGATCTTCAGGTCTGTTTTGATTCCAGTACCATGCTGATTTTATGACAGTAGCTTTGCAATATAGTTTCAAGTCAGGGATTGTGATGCCTCCTGCCTTCCCTTTGTTGCCCAGAATTGCCTTTGCTATTCTAGGTCTTTTCTGGTTCCAGATGAATTTCAGGGATGATTTTGCTAATTCTGTGAAGTACACAAGTGGTATTTTGATTGTGATTCAATTAAATCTATATAACAATTTTGGGAGAATGGCCATTTTCACAATGTTTGTTATTGCTATCCATGAACAAGAAATAACTTTCCATTTTCTTAAATCCTCTTCAATTTCCTTTTTCAGGGTAATGTAATTTTCACTCTATAGATCTTTTACTTCCTTTGTTAGATTGATTCCTAAGTACTTCATTTTTTGGACACTATATTGAATGGTCTGGTTCTCCTTATTTTTCTCTCAGTGAGTTTTTTGTTTGTGAATAGGAATGCTATTGATTTTTGTATGTTGACCTTGTATCCAGCAACATTACTGAATTTGGTTATTACATCTACAAGTGTTTCAGTGGATTTTTGGGGGTCTTCTATGTAGAGCATCATATCACCTGCAAATAATAATTTTACTTCTTCCTTTCCTATTCTTATTCCTTTTATTTCTTTCTTTTGTCTAATTGCTCTGGCTAAAGTTTCCAGAAGTACATTGAATAGGAGTGGTGAAAATGAACATCCTTGTCTTGTTCCTCATTTTAGGTTGAAAGTTTTCAGTTTTTCTCCATTTAGTCAGATGCTAGCTGTTGGTTTATGATACATGACTTTTATCAGGTTGAGGTAGAGACCATTTATCCCAATTTTCTGTAGGACTTTTCTCATGAATGAGTGTTGGATTTTGTTGAAAGCCTTTTCTGCATTTATTGAAATGATCGTGTGATTCTTGTCTTTGGCTCTATTGATATGGTGTATTACATTTATTGATTTGCGTATGTTGAACCATTCCTGCATTCCTGGGGTAAATCCCACTTGATCATGGTGTATGGTCTTCCTGATGACTTGCTGTATTCTATTTGTCAATATTTTATTGAGGACTTTTGCATCTATGTTCACTAGGGAGACTGGCCTGTAATTTTCTTTTTTGGTAGGGTCTTTCTCTGGTTTTGGTATGAGGGTAGTACTTGCTTCCAGGAATGAGTTAGGGAGACTTACTTCCCTTTCGATTTCATTGAAGAGTTTGAGGAGTGTTGGCATTAAGTCTTTCCTAAATTTCTTGTAGAATTTAGCAGTGAATCCATCAGGACCTGGGCTTTTCTTTGTTGGTAAAGTTCTAATTACATTTTCAATTTAATTAGCTGAAATTGGGTTATTCAGCAGTTTTACATCTTCTTGATTCAGCTTTGGTAGTTCATAGGTTTCTAGGATTCTGTCCATGTCTTCTGTGTTATCAAACCTATGGGAGTAAAGATTTTTGAAGTAGGTATTAATGATCTTCTGTATTTCCACAGGGTCTGTAGTGATTTCACCCTTTTCATTTCTTGTTGCATTGATTTGAGTTTGTTCTTTCCTCTTTTTGATAAGGTTGGCTAGGGGTTTATTGACTTTATTTATTCTTTCAAAGAACCAACTCTTGGATTCATCAATTCTTTGTATTATTTTCTCAGTTTCAATTGCATTAATTTCTGTTCTGATCTTTATAATTTCCTCCCTTCTTTGGGCTTTGGACTTGACTTTCTCTTCTTTTTCTATAAGTTTGAGGTACAGCATTAGGTTGTTTATGTGTGATCTTTCCATTTTTCTAATGTGGGAGTGTAGTGTATAAATTTCCTTCTGAGGACTGCTTTCATTGTGTTCCACAGGTTCTGGTAATATGTATCTGCATTTTTATTAGATTGTCAATATTGTTTCATGTCTTCTTTAATTTCTTCTATGACCCATTGATTGTTTAGAAGAGTATTATTTAATTTACATGTGTTTATGTGGCTCTTATGGGATTTTTAATCATTAATTTCCAATTTTATTGTGCTATGGTCAGATAATATACACGGAATAATTTCAATTCCTTTGCATTTATTTATGCATGTTCTGTGGACTAGTGTATGATGTGTTTTAGAGAATGACCCATGTGCAACTGAGAAGAATGTGTATTCTGATGTTGTTGGATGAAACATTTGGTACACATCTACTATGTCCATTTGTTCACAAGTTTGATTCAGTTCTGTTATTTCTTTGCTGATTTTTGTTTGGTTATCTGTCTCTTTGTGACAATGGAGTGTTAAGGTCCCCCATTATAACTGTATTATTGTGCACTTGGTTTTTCATGTCTATTAAGATTTGTCTTATAGTTGGGTGCCCCTATATTTGGTACATATGTATTTATGATTGTAATCTCTTCCCCTTGAAGTTTTCCCCTAACAAGCATGTAGTGACCTTCTTTTTCTCTTTTGATCATTCTTGGTTTGAAGTTCACATTGTCTGCAAACATAAAGCTACCCCTGCTTTTTTCTGGGATCCTGTTGCAAGGAGTATTGTTTTCCATCCTTTGATTTTTAGTCTGTGAATTTCCTTTTGAGTGTGTTTCTTGTACACAGCATATTGTTGGATATTGTTTCTTAACCCACTCTGCCAATCTTTTTCTTTTTATTGGTGAGTTGAGACCATTCACATTGACTGATATAATCGATATGTATTGACTTGTCCCTACATGTTACCTTTCTGTTGTTGGTTAGCTACATTTTCTGTTTAATTGTTTGCCCTGCTTAGTGGTTTCCTTTTGCTGTTGTTCTTAGGATTGCAGTTATCTTCTTCTCTTTCTAGAGTGTCTTTCAGTACTCTTTGTAGTGTTGGTTTGGTGACCATAAATTTCTTTAGTTGTTCTTTGTCGTGAAACTATTTTATTACTCCATCAATTTTTAAAGATAGTTTTGTAGGATACATCAATCTGGGTTGAAAGTTGTTTTCTTTCAGGATTTGAAATATTTCACTCTATGATCTTCTTGACTTGAAGGTTTGTGTTGAGAAGTGTGCCAAAATTCTGATAGGCTTTCTTTTATGGGTGATCTGTTTCTTTTCTATGACAGATTTTAGTATTCTTTTCTTGTGCTGAATTTCTGATATCCTAATCATTATATGTCTGGGTGAAGATTTATTTTGGTTATGGTTAATTGGGGTTCTGTATGCCTCATTTACCTGTATATAAGATTCTCTTCCTATGTTTGGAAAATTTTCTGCTATTATTTCTGCAAATAGTCTCAGGTCATTCATATTGACCCTTTCTTTTCCACTGATGCCTATTAATCTTATATTGTTTCTCTTGGCATCATCTTGCAGCTGTTGAATTGTTGTTTCCTGGTTCCTTGTTATTTTTAAGAGATTTTTTCTTTCGTGATCTTTCAAGGTCTGAGATTCTATCTTCAGCTTCATTCAAGTGGTTTTGCCAACTTTCAATGGAATTTTTAATTTCCTGAATTTCCCTTTGAATCTGTTTCATGCATTCTTTTGTGTCTTATTTTGTTCATTCAAAGTTTCCATCATTTTCTTATGTTCTTCTATATTTTTTATCTTGATCTTATTTAGATACACACAGCATTTCGTTCATAATGTTTGTCATTTCATTTTTAAGCTGAGAGATTATTTCTGATCTGATTTCCTCTATAGTTTCATGGAGTTGTTTCTTTGCTTCAGTTGTTATCATTTCAGAAAGTTCACTTGTGTGATTCCCAGTATCTTCCATTTCAGTGTCTCTTGGGTTTGTTCTTGGTGGTCTGGGGGACCAAGATTGCATCTTGCTCTTTTGTTTTTTCATTTCTTCTGGGACTTGTGTGGCTAGCCAGGTAGCCTCCCAGTGGATTGAACTGGAACACTGTGCTGGGTAGAGCTTTGATCCTCCGATATCCCCGTGGCTAGCTGAGGCACACCCCCAGATTATGGTGCTGAATCCTTGTGCTCTGTGGCCTGTCAGACTGGCCATGTATTCCCTGATGTACATTGTTGGGTTGCTTGGGATGCTGGGCAGGACAAAGTTTGTATCCCCCCTGCAGCTAGCAGGGCCACACTCCTGAAGCTTGTCCCCGGGGCCTAGAACCTGGCTGTGTAGAATTCAGAACCTCAACGAAGAAGGTGGGTTGCAGAGATGCGTGCCCAGGGTGTGGCACTGGGGCCTTGCGCCTGGTTGGGTGGAGTTCAGAATCTCCAGGAACCCAGGTGGCTAGGCAGTGCACACCCCGTAGTGTGGCACCACTGGTACCTTGCATCTGGCTGCAAGGAGTTCAGAGCCTCTGGAGCATGGGACAAGTCAGAGCATGTCCCCAGAGTATAGTCCTGGGTCCTTGCTCCTGGCTGGGTGGAGTCCACAACCTCTGCACTCCTGCCGTATTGCTGCACTCCTGAACAATGGAGCTTGCACCTTGTATTCCAATGGGCAGAGCTTAAATTCTCCAAGGTCCTGCAGCTATGCTAGTTGCTCCCTACTGAGTGGCTCTGGGTGTCTGTACTGGGCTGGGCTCGGTACCTCTGTGTGCTGTGAGGCTGGCTTGATGTTCCCCTGATGGATTGCACTAGGACGCTGGGCTGGGCAGAGCTTCAGATCCTCTGTGCCGCTAGCGAGGACTCACTCCCAGAGTGTCTAAGCATCATTTTTAGCAGCATCAATACTTCCTTTATTCCATCTCAGAAAAGTTCACTTACTATTTTTTGCTACTGTTAGAATTTTTAATTATCAAACTTTATATTTATTGTTGATAATGTAAAAAGCCTTAATATTGTACTTTTCTGAGCTCTTTGATTTAGAGTTTTCTCCTTTAAATTTATAATAATTCCAGCAAGGGGCCAGGTAAAATATCCTTATTTCCATTGCACACATGAAGCAGTACAATTTATGTAATTTTAATACAGAACATACAAAGAAAGAGACTGAGAGACAGTTAAGTCAGTTAACCCTTTAAGACAGATTCATTTAGGTTGTGTTCAGTTAGGGACTGAGGTTTTGAGAGTTAAGGAACCTGCTCAAAGTCACACAATCAGCAGATAAGTGTGGCTGGAATTTGAATCAAATCTGTCTAATTCTACAGCTCATACCTTACTTTTCTACTACTATAACATTTCATGTCTAAAGATTATTTAAGTTGGATAGCATTTCATATTAATGGTATATTTACACAGGCTAATCACATGCTTAAAATAGTTCCATGAAATTAGAAAGAAGAGATGTCATTTCAATTTTAATTGTAGAAATTTAAATGCTGGTTATGTTAGCAAATATGGAGTACAGCTAAGTCACAAATATTGTGGTTGGGAGATTTGCATAAGCCTACATTGGTAAAAGTTTTAGTAAAACCACAAAGCTTTAGAAAACATTCAAATTCCTAACCTAGATCTCCTTGGGAAGATACTTAGAATTCAAGACCTGTGGCATTTAGAGCAGTAATCAGATATATCAACAGGTTCCCTGTCCATAGACCTAACTAGTCTTCCATGATAAAGCTCTTTTTATTTCTCAAGGAAGCAAGGATTCAGGGTAGAATAAAGAACTACATTAATAGCAATGTCTCAAAGCTTGCAAGTTAGTCCCAATCAATTAGTTTTGTAGAAAGAAAAAGAATAAAAAGGCAGTCAAGTCAACCCCCCGACCTCTATCCAGCCAGTGGGACACATCTTTCACATTTCAAACTCAGTGTATGCTCTTTATAAATAGTTCCAGGCAATGTGATGGCAGATAAACTTGTGCTAGTCTCACAGTTTGAACAAGCTGCAAGCCCAAGACCTATACTTTAGGATTCCAGAAATTTACCAAACAGCCTTATGAAGCCCTCTAACTGGTGGCATTATAATTTTATTAGGCATTATTATGGTTTGTGTGTAGCTGTGCCCACAAAGCCTCACATGGTCACAGGGATTTTTTCAGAGGTGGCTGAATATGCAGTGCATATTGCTGGGATTAAGGGTAGGTGATTACTGAATCAATCCACAGAATCTACCCTACCCTGGTAGTCTGGATAAGATAAAGGGGACAGACAGGGACTTTTCTTCCCCTTGTTTCCTTGTTGCCTTTGCAGGCACTATGAACTGTTCTCCTCTGTGATCTCCCTCTGTCATGCCATTCTGCCTTGGAGCCAGCTGATTATGGACAGAAACCTCTACAAACCATGAGCCAAATAAACCCTTCCTCCTTTAACTTTGAGTGTTTGGTATTTTTTCTTAGCAATGAGAAAATAACTAAGGCAGAGATAATGGGAAAATGGCAGACTCTGACCACAAGCAAGTGATGTGCAATGGCTGGTGACACAAGAAATGTGTGCAGAGACCAGCTGCCCAGTTACACTTACAACTTCCCCATTGAAGCCCATGACAAGATGAAAATGTCGATCTTTTTTACTGAGAGAGGCTGTGAGGAGCACTGCCCTACCTAATAAACTGCTTATGTCAATTTGACACAGAACAGATACAACTTTGAACTAACTAGAAAAGAGATCATGCCAACTGGTTCAATAGAGGGAATCTAATATAGGGGTCCTAGTTTTGAGGTTAGTATTCCCTCCCATATTAGATAATTAAATCCTAATCAGTATGCATGTAAGCAGGATTCTCAAATCCAGTGAAGAAAGCACCTCAAAGGATTAAAGGGAATGTACACAAACTTCACATGAGCTATATCCACAGTTAAAGGAGAGAACCATATAATTCATAAAGTACATCGTATTGTATGAAAAAGAGTTTTGTCTTAGTAGTGCAGAAAAGTTAACTCAGAATAAATGTTTTTCTAGATCCCTGAAAGTTTGAAAATATAAAATTAATTTCAAGCAATTTCGTTACATTCTAGAACAAAAATCTGTAATGTTTACTGGAATGAAATAAATTCAGTACACACTAAGTTAAAATCAAATTTATCTAACTAACATCAAATAAAAACTGCCAGGAATACAAAAAAAGGGGAAATATTATGCATGAAAAGGGAAAAAAATGATTAATCAAATCTAACATAAAATTGACAGAGACCATACTACTAGTAGACAAGAATATTTTAACAGCTATTCTGTGAGTATAATGCACAAGAAGGCACAGAAAAGATGCAGACAAAGTAGAAAACTACAGGTCAATTCATTTAATGAACATAGATG
>RJWM01017879.1:0-42099 GCA_004363535.1 Dasyprocta punctata | reverse complement strand
AAGAGGTATTCCAAGAGGAAAGGAGAAAAGAAGGAAGGGAAAGGAAAAAGACATAAATTTATAAAAAGGTGTACATAAGACAGTTAAAATGACTATATTATTAAATGCATTAGCTATTGAAAAAGAAAAGTTAATACTCATCATTTGATAAATTTTGCATGTCTATATCTGTCAATCTGAACAACCCCTATGAAGGTAACGATATGCAATATTGTAACTACTGTCAAATTTCAACCATCTCATTGTGTAAACCTACAATGTTATCATATCAGATTTGTTGTTGTCATTTGTCTGTCTTTTTTACTTTTTGTTTCTGTCTTCTGTGTCCATTTTTTCTTAAAAAAAAAAAAAAAATCCTTGAGATCCAGGTAGGGCCGCCCTAGGATCCTCAAGTCTCTCGGGGGCTGCCTGGTGACTTCGGAAGAGACAATGAGTCACCTGAGGGGAGGGTTGGAGAGCCTGTAGGGATCTAACAAGTTCCCCATTAGTTAACATAGCCAGCTTTTCATCATGTATCTTAGGGACCAGTGGGGGAGGCCGGCCGAACATGGCCTCGAAGGGAGTAGCACCTTGTATTTAGGGAGTACAGCGAATGTGCAAAAGGGCAAAAGGGAGGAGACTCACCCAGTTTTCCCCAGTCTCTAAAGCCATTTTGGAAATGGTTTCCTTAATTGTTCAGTTTATCCTTTCTACTTGGCCTGAGCTTTGAGACCAGTAGGCACAATGTAATTTCCAATTGATTTCTAAAGCTTTAGCCAAATTTTGGGTAATCTGGGCTATAAAAGCTGGACCATTGTCAGACTCCATGGTTATGAGCAGGCAAAATCAAGGCACTATCTCATATAGGAGCTTCTTTGTAACTACAACAGCAGACTCAGTCCGTGTGGCAAAAGCTGCAGTCCATCCAGTAAAGGTGTCTATGAACACTAAGAGATATTTATATCCTCCTTTTCCCGGTCCCATTTCAGTAAAGTCAATTTCCCAGTGGTCTCCCAGGAAGCGCCCCCACTGGCGGGTTCATTCATCCAATGGGAGTCACTTGGGGTTTACCCAAATGCGCTGTGGACATCTGTGGCTCATCTCCTTGGCTAACTGAGTTAGCCTGGGGATAAAGTAATGGTCTCGGAACAGTTTGACCAATTTTGCTCTGCCCAGGTGCGTGGCCCTCTGTGTTTCTTGAATCAGTTCTCATTCCAATACCTCAAGGACAAGAATTCACCCATCAAGGAGTCTGTGCCATCCTTCTGATGTGAGGGTTGTTTGTAAAGCTCTCGCCAATTTCAAGTCTAAGTCCATGTACTTGGGTCAGGCCAAAATCGGTGGAGGGAGTACAGGGAGAACCTCCATAGGCTCCTGTATTGTGTGATACTATGTACCCCCAAGTCCTCATATACTTTTTATGGGTCTGAGTCTGGCACTTGCTTGTGATCAGTTTGCTGTCTAGCACCGGGATTGGCGATGTGAGTGTTGCACCCACCCAGGGGGGAGCTGAGATACAGTGTGAGGGAGGCGGGTCTTCCTCTGGCACTTCCGCCTTGCGCCCTTGCAGCTTGCAGCTGCTATGAACTGCAGCCCCGCCACACCACGCTGCCTTGGAGTCATTTACATATGGACTGAAACTACCAAGAAACTGTAAGAAATAAACTTTTCCTTCCCTAATTTTGGGCATCAGGTATTTTGTCTCGGCAGTGAGTAAAAAGTAACTAAGACAGCCCCACTGGTTTTAGGGCGGCCTCCCAGGTGGCCTTATCGGCCAGGGCATTTCCTCGGGACACAGGGGTGTCATCCTTTTGATGTTTCCTGCAATACACGATGGCCACCTTTCGGGGTAGCCACATTGTGGCTGAGAGATCTAAGATCTCTATAGCATTTTTGATTTTCTTTCCCGCTGTAGTAAGAAGTCCTCTTTCTTGGTAGATGGCCCCATGGACGTGGACAGTGGCAAAGGCATATCGGCTGTCAGTGGACACGTTTATAATCTTATCTTTTTCTCATCTTAGGGCCTGGGTGAGGGCCACTAGTTCTGCCTTTTGCACTGAGACTCCCAATCCCAAGGCTTGGGTCCATATTACCTCAGTCTCTGTGGTCACTGCGGCTCCAGCACTCTGGTACCTTCATGGAGATAGCTGCTCCCATTGGTAAAGAGAGTGGCCTCTGGGTTGGCAACTGGAACATCTGTCAGGTTCGCTCTTAAGCCAGAAGTGGTGTCTATAACATCTAGGCAATCATGGAGGGGCAGCTCTGGGTCATCATCTGGCAGGAGGGTGGCAGGATTTAATGCCCTGGTGGACAGGAACTCAACTCATCCTGGGTCCAGTAAGAGTGTCTGATACTGGACGATTCTGCCATTTGAGAGCCATCAGTCAGGCAGACTCTTTAATACGGCCTCTATCGCATGGGGAGCCACAATCTGAAGTTGTCCAAATGTCAGTTTTGTGGCCTCCTTAACCAAAAGGGCAGTAGCAGCTATGGCCCTCAGGCAGTTTGGCCAACCGCAGCGGTGGGATCTAACTGCTTTGAGAGATAGGCCATGGGTCTCTTCCAGGGGCCCACATATTGAGTCATGACCCCTTTGGCAATACCTGGGCTCTTGGCCACATGGAGTTGGCAAGGCTTGGTTAAGACCTGTAGTGAGGGCCAATTTTAATTATTTTTCTATTGCAGTCCATATTAGCCCTTCTGTTGGGTTGCCTCCCGTGGAGGCGTAGAGTGGCTGGGCTAGTTCAGCAAATCCAAGGATCCACAGCCGGCAGTAACCAAGGGCCGCCAGGAATTCTCTGACTTGGCATTTTGTTTCCAATGGCCCTCTTTCTTACAACATAAACCTTTTGAGCAATCTTCATTAACTCTGATAACACCCTTTTTTAAAATCCCTCCAGCTTCTGAAGTTTCTTTGTAATATCTGGGGCCGACTGGGAAACAAACGCAATATTTAAAGTGCATCTGTTTTCAGGTGTCTCCAGGTCAATAGGGGTATAAATGTGACAGGCCTCTAGGAGGCGCTGCAGGAGAGCTGATGGCGCCTCACTGGGATTCTGGCCTACCTGTCACCTTAGACAAGTTTGTAGGCTTTTGGGCGGCTGTCTTTAAAGCACCCAAGAGAGTCTGGCAATGCCGTTCAAGAACCTCCTTACCTTTATCCTCATTGGGGTCCCATGTGGGGTGAACAGAGGGAAAAACCAAATCAAGTCAGGCCGAGTCAGTGCTCAGATGACCGTCAGGTCCCAAGGCAAGCTTTCAATCCAGACTCCGGATGCGCTCACGCTCCTCAGAAGTGAAAAGTGTCTGGAGAAGTTGTTGGCAGTCATCCCAGGTGGGCTGATGAGGGTAGAAAACAGACTCAAGGAGGGAAATTAATCCTTGAGGGTTTTGGAGAAAAGCGGGTTCTGCAGCTTCCAGTTATACAAATCACTGGTTGAGAAAGGAACATAGATCATGAAGGGACCTGGGCTCCCTTCAGCTTGGGGGGTTTCCCTCAGGGGTCAGCGGGGAGCTGGGGCAGTAGCCCCAGAGGAGAAATCAGGGCATACAGGGTCAGAAGGTTGGGTGAGGACAGGAGGGGCCTCAGGACTAGGGGGTCCCATGACAACAACAACCTGCAAGCGGGGCCAGCACTGGGGTTGGCAAGATTTGACCCATTTCGGGGGATCCAAGACCAAAACAATCCGTGTTTGAATGTAAATGATCTGTCAGGGTGTCCAGGCATCCCAGAAATGACCTGGTGGACCTGTTGAAGCAGAGACAGGTTAAAAGAGCCCTCCAGGGGCCAGTTAATATCTGGGAAGGTGGGCCATTCAAGTTCACAGAAGGTCTGGAATTTGCTGGGATAAATGGTCTCTCCATAACTGGAGGCTCATTGCTTGAAAGTCCTGAAAATGGTTAAGGATACGTTACAAAGGTGGCAGCGGAGCAGAAGCGGACAGACCCATGACAAGGAGACAATGACAGACAAGACAAGATGGGCAACCAGACTGACAAACCTGACACCACCAGCCATCATCATGGTCTGGGGTCGAGTCTTGGGGATAATGCTGCATCCAGCTCCTCCAAAGACTCCCAAGGGGGGCCCCACTGAGCAGAAACAGTCTTACTGGGTGGATCTAAATGCATGTCCAGGTTTTTAGTTTCGCTTCGAAACAAAAAGTTCCTCAGGGCCAAGGACCAGCTTGGTGAATCCCCTGAGGCATAAATGTCTCAAAGAGACTTGGTTCCTATTATTTCCAAATATTTTTTTGTTCATGAACTCTCTGCCTACTCCTATGTCATCAAGATTTTTACCTACTCTATCTTTTAGGAAGTTTATTGTCTCTGTTTTAATATTCAGATCTTTGATCCATTTTGACTTTATTTTAGTGCATGGTGATAGACATGGATCTAGTTTTAGTTTACAGCATATAGAAAGCCAGTTTTTCCAGCACCATTTGTTAAAGAGGCTGTCTTTCTTCCAATGTACATGTTTGGCCCCTTTGGCAAAGATGAGGTGCCTAAGTGTGTTTGTAGTTGTGACTGTATCTTCTAATCTATTCCATTGATCTTCAGGTCTGTTTTGATTCCAATACCATGCTGATTTTATCACAGTATCTTTGCAGTACAGTTTCAAGTCAGGGATTGTGATGCCTCCTGCCTTCCCTTTGTTGCCCAGAATTGCCTTTGCTATTCTAGGTCTTTTCTGGTTCCAGATAAATTTCAGGAGTGCCTTCTCTAGTTCTGTGAGGTAGGCAAGTGGGATTTTGATTGGGATTGCATTAAATCTGTATAATAATTTTGGGAGAATGGACATTTTCACGATGTTTGTTCTTCCTACCCATGAACAGGGAATATCTTTCCATTTTCTGAAATCTTCTTCGATTTCCTTCTTCAAAGTAATGTAATTTTCACTGTATAGATCTTTTACTTCCTTTGTTAGATTGATTCCTAAGTATTTCATCTTTTGGGATGTTATAGTGAAGGGTGTGATTTCCCTTATTTCTCTCTCAGGGACTTTGTTGTTTGTGTACAGGAACGCTATTGATTTTTGAGTGTTCACCTTGTATCCAGCAACCTTACTGAATTTGGTTATTACTTCTAGAAGTCTTCTAATGGATTTTTGGGGGTCTTCTATGTAGAGTATCATATCATCTGCAAATAATGATAATTTTACTTCTTCCTTTCCTATCCTTATTCCCTTTATTTCTTTCACTTGTCTAATTGCTCTGGCTAGTATTTCCAGAACTATATGGAATAGGAATGGTGATAATGGACATCCTTGTCTTGTTCTTGATTTTAGGTTGAAAATTCTCAGTTTTCCTCCATTTAGTAAGATATTGGCTGTTGGTTTATGATATTTGGCTTTTATTAGGTTAAGGTAGAGACCATCTATTCTGATTTTCTGTAGGGTTTTTTATCATGAATGGGTGTTTGGGCTCCCAGATGAGGCCCCAAATGTTATGGGTTCAAAACCAGCATAGGAAACCAAGCAGCCAATTGTGAATTAAAAGAGCCTTTATTTATTTAGCCAAGCCCGGCAGCTGAACTTCCTGTTCTATATAGGAAGATAGCAGAACTGCACAGACCCCTTACAACAGGCAGAATTTAAAGCAAAAAAACACATTGTAATTAGCACAGCCACCTGGTACTCTTGGCTGAATCTAGAACAAGGAGTTCAATCTGTAACTGACTGTGAACAATACAAAGAACTTGGTTTAGTAAATACATTGTTTTTAACATAGGTGTGTTCTTTCAGGGGCACACTGACCTCACTGTACTTCCTCTTAACCACTTTCCCCACCCTGGGGTGATCTGGGGGTTAGCTTTGTGGAATTTTCCTATGTGAACCAACACATTAATGAATAAGAAGAGCCGGGCGTGGTGGCGCACGCCTTTAATCCCCGCACTCGGGAGGCTGAGGTAGGCGGAGCGTTGTGGGTTCGAGACTGGCTTGGGCTACAACGCGAGCACAAGGCCGGCCTGAGCTACATAGCGCGACCCTGCCTCAAAAAAACCCGGGCCGGGAGTTTGGCTCAGTGCCTTAATCACCTGCCCTGGCAGGCGTGAGGTTGTGAGTTCAATCCCCGGTGCCACAAAAAAAAAAAAAAAAAAATGAATAAGAAGAACAAATTTGAAGGTACAAAAGTCACAGGTGAGAATAACTATACAGATGAATTCAGAATGTTCTAATATTGTAAATGTGCATAAACCATTCATATTTTCAGGATAAAAACAAAGCAAAAATAAAACAATGATAATAATATGTTAAGACATAGGTAATATAGAAGGATGTAAGATGAGGTACCAAAATTTAAAATGTGGGAAGAAATGGATGGGGATATAATTTTTTTAATTAATATATTTTCTCTTTTGTTTATGTTATCTTTATGATTATATTCTATTCCTATCATATCAGAATAGCTTATGAGAACCAGAAGATGCTTTTCTATGCCTCAAGATAACCAAATGTATATAATAGATAAACAAAAAATAAACAAGGAATCACAGTAAATCACTTGTTCTGAATATACTGCAACAAAGGAAGACTAAAAAGGAGAGAGAAAGAAAAGAACTACCGTAAGACTAGAACAAGTCACAAAATGGCTGTGGTAAAAAAGATTATCCAGCTATAATTACCATAAACGCACATGTATTGAATTCTCCAATTAAAAGATATAGAGTGACTTAATGGATTTTTTTGAAGATTGAACTGTATTTTACTATAAGAAACTTACTTCTGAGGACACCTCAAATAGACTGAAAGTAAAATGACAGAACAAGATATTTAATGCAAATAGAATCCAGAAGAAAAGAAAAGTAGCTGTATTTATATCTGATAAAATAGACTTCAAATAAAAAGAGACAGGGAAACTGCATTAGTCAGCTTCCCCATCACTGAGACACAATACCTAACGCACACTCCTTGTAGAGAATGAGAGGTTGAATTTGGTTCACGGTTCTGATTCAGTCCCTTGTGGACTGGACGTAGTGGACAAATGGCAGAAGTGTGTAGAGACAGAAAGCTACTCATCACATGGTGGCTGAGGGGTGGCTAAAGACGAGAATACTCCCTTCCAGGTCGCACCCTCCAGTGACTGAGCTCTAGCAAGGTCACACAACCTGATCACACACTCAGCCATGAATTCATCAAATAGAGGACACCAAATAGATTCCCATGTTGTAGTTAGGTAATTGCAAGGAAAACAATTATTTAAGGGACACATAATTTATACAATTATTGTATATCATAGTATTATTGTATTGTATTGTATTATAGTACTATTGTATTATTGTATATTGTATAATACTATCCTAATAAGAGTCACTTGAGTTAAATTCAAAGAAAGTGCAAGAAATCTGTCCACACACTAAAGACCTAGAAAATCCAGCTGAAGGCCTAGATCCCACAGCAATAACCTACATGAGTTCAGCTGAAAACTTAGAGCCCATGACAATGCCCCCCTCAGGAGTCCAACTGGAGGCCTAGAGCTCACAACAATGACTCGTGCAAGTTTGTTTCACAGATCTGTGCTGGAAAGACCCCAACATCTGCAGTGGAAGCTAAAAAGTCTATGCCAGCAGGGTGAAGAATCTGTGCCAGTAGGTTGAGGGATCTGCATTGGAGCCAGGAAGCAATGCTCAAAATAAGGACCAGGCTCCCCCAAAAAAGTACCACAGCTATCCTCAGTGACAATGAGGTCCTGAATTCCTCTGATGATGAAAACAGCTGAGTTCATATCAGGAAGCCAGTGTGACAAGCTTCTCCTGGAGGTTAAAGAGCACACATCTTTGCCTACAGAGCCATGAAGCAATGCTCAAAGTAAGGACCAGAGTTTCCCCAAAGTGAACCACAGCCATTCTCAGCAACAAGGTCCCAAGCTCCTCCAGGAGCCAAGTTCGTATCAGGGGAGCCAGCACAACAAGCTCCTCCAGGAGAACCAACAGCTATAAACAACAACACTTAGGAGAACCTGCAATGCTAACTCCTTCTCTGGTTCTCCTTTTATGCTGGTAACTTTCCTCAGGTGGGCCATCTACACCAGCCCCGTGCTGATTCAGTTCAGCTGGTGTTTAAGTTGACCACCAATTTTTAATCCACCACACTCCATGATCCCATCATCTCCAGAAGCCCCATCTCTAAACACATGAGATTTTAGAGGACATTTTTTATTTTTTTATTGCGTGGATCTTTTATTTTAATTTTTATAATTATTAGTAGACATTTGCAGTACATGATTATATTCAGCATGGAGAATTGGTACATGTTCATAACACACCTTAGTGCTTTATATTTTCCTTCCTCCTCTTTTCCACTGCCATCCCTCCATCTCTTGGTCTCTATAGATCTAAATAACAACATAAGTTCATTGTATAATGAAAAAGGAGACTTTTGCACAAAAGGAAAAAATTCTAAACATATGAGCCCAATATACGAGCACTCAAATTTATAAAGCAAACGTTAATAGATGTAAAATGACATATTATCTCCCATACAATAATAGTAAGGGACTTTATTACTGTATTTCAGCAGTGGGTGATTCATCTAGACAGAAATCCGACAACAACATAGTTAAATTACAACCTTGACCAAAGAGACTTAAAAGACATCTACATAATGTTGCATCCAACAATTACAGAACAAACATTCTTAACAGTGCACAAAACATTCTCCAGAACAGACATTATAGATCACAAAACAAGCCTCAAAAATGTTTTAAAATTAAAATAATATTGACTATCTTTTTTAACCACATTGCAATAAAGCTACAAAACAACAATAAGAAAAACTTTGGAAACCAAATAAATACATGGAAATTAAACTTTGGTTTTAATAATGGGGATTGAACCCAGAGCCTGCTACAAGCTAAACACATTGCTACACAACTGAGCCACACACCAGGAAAATGGACAGATAACATTAAATCTATAGGACATAGCAAGTAAAGTTTACTGCAGTGACTTCATACATCAAAAAAAGAAAAAGAAGGAAGATATCAAATAACCTATCACATCAATTCAAGGAGCTACAAAAACAAGAATAAGCCAGACCAAAATTGGAAGAAAGAGAGAATAGTACTGCTCAAGGAAGAAATAAATGAAATGGAGACTTCAAAACTACAACAAATGAGTAACTGGTTTTCAAAAAGATAAACAACACTGACAAACTCTTACACAGTCTAAGGAAAAGGAAGAGAAAATTCAAATAAATAAAACCAGAGGTTAAAAGGGAAACGTTAAAGTCAACACCACAGAATTACAAAGGGCCAATAGAATTTATTAAGAACAATTATACAACCACAAATTTGATAACCTAGAAGAAATGGACAACTGTCTGGAATATGCACCTTACCTAGATTGAATCATAAAGAAATGGAAAACTTGAAGAAACTAATAATGAGTAAAAAGGTTGAATTAGTAATAGTCTCCCTTGAAAGAAAAGTCCAAGACAAGCTTTGGTTACAGTGCTAAAAATTCCTAGATATTTATAGAAGAAATAATATCACTTCTTAAATTATTCCAAAGTATTCAAGAGGAGGGAATTCTTCCAAACTGATTCCACATGGCCAGTCTTACCACAGTACCAAAACCAAACAATGACACTGTTTTGGTTACTTTTCTCACTGCTGAGACAAAATACCTGACACCCAAAATTAAAGCAGGAAAGATTTACTTTGGCTCACAGTTTGTAGAAGTTTCAATCCGTGATCAGCTGGCTTCAAGGCAGGATGGCATGGCAGAGAAGAAATAGTCCATGACAGGCAGAAGGCAGCAAAAGCAGTAAGTGGCAAGTGAACTTCCTTTTATCTCTTATATCTTATCCAGGCTGCCCACCCTTAGGGCAGATAACACTCATACCAAGGGTGGGGCACCCTTAATCCTAGCATCACACCATGAATCAATCCCAGAGTCACATCCTCGATCCTAACACCACACCTGCTACATCCAGCTGCCTCCAAAAGTCCCCACCTATGACTGCATGAGACTTTTAGGAGGCACGTAGACACAAGCCACAACACACACACATAATAAGAGAAAGTTACAAGCCAATATCCTCAATGAAAATAGAAGCAAATATTCTCAAAACCTACTAGCAAACTAATTAACAGTACATAAAAGCCTTTACCAGATACAACATAACTGATTAGAAAAGATGAAGCATTAGAAATACTCAAAGAATCATTGAAAAATACAGGTACTGTAATCTGAAACTGGGAGGGCAGTCATACCCAGAAATGGAAAATCATTCTGAAAGATGATCCATCTAGATCAAACCAAATATCTGGGTTGTTGAACAGAAGTGCTTGGCTACGGCTCCCCCCAGGACCCTCCAGGAAGAATGACATTTTGGGAACAGCTCTCACAGCTGGAGGAAAGGAGCCAGCACTACAGAGGTCAAACTCCTGAGACAGGCTGCTTGCATGCTCTTCTTTCCACCTGGAAAAGAAAACCCAACCATGAGCACCAATGAAAGGGAGGTGTTGAGTGGCCCCTCCATCATCTTTCCAACACAAATGCCACGTTCTGGCGGTACCCTACCCATCACCCACTACTGGTTAGGGAAGTCCACATGCCCTAGGCAGACAGAGGCTAACAACCATGAACTGGAGAGGGCACTGAACCCACCAGCAGGAGCCCTCAGAGCACAGTTCCGGAGAGGGAAAGAGACTGATTGGCCCAGAGTAGGAGCTTCCTTCTGGTTTCCACAAGAACTGGAGAGATCTCAGTCACTGGAAAATCCTAAACATTGACCACTCTCACACACTAGGTGGGGGGGAAGGGTCCCTAAACTGCACCAAGATTCTCCAGGTTGGAAATGGGATATCTTGAGATGGGACCGTTTAGGACCTGAGCACAAAAGAATAGAAGGGCTCAGATGGAGCAGAGAATTTCTGGTGACATGCTGTGCTAAATGCCCCTGGAGGGAGAACACATAGACAACCAAGGGGTTTGTCCAGTAGCAAGGGGAACAGGAGTGATAGAACAGGAGCAGAACACAAAGGACAGCTTGAGGTCAGACAAATTATTTCACATTCTCTCCTCCCCAAATTAACACAGGTGGTTGGATCTTAGGACAGAGACAGAAGACTGCAGTTAACCACACCCAACGCATGACCTGCAGTAAGAAACTGGGCTCGAGGAAACTGACACCACTAAACACTCCTGGGCAGGCTGCAAGCATAGGGGAAATTGATGTGACTGCCTACAGTCGTAGTATGATTAAAGCAGGGAGGGAATTATGCGGACGCTCTGGCTATATGGCATAGTAGCCGTGTGGGGATTGTTAGTATGTTTTCCTGCTGGGTTCTCACTGTTTCTCTCTCTGTCTCTCTCTCTGTCTGTCTCTGTCTCTGTCTCTGTCTCTCTCTCTCTGTCTTCAATTCTTACTTCTGTCCCATACCATTAGATCTTTCTTCTCTTTTCTCCTTTCAACCATCTTTCCTCCCTATTCAATTATCTTTGACTTTCTTTATTTTACCTATCTCCCTGTTTGCACTCACATTTTTATAACTTTTTATGTGACATTTAAACAGCAGGTGTCTGTATTTTTTAAAAAAAAGAATGAGAAGGGCTGGGAGTTTGGCTCAGTGGCTTAAATGCCTGCCTGGCAGGTGCGAGGTTGTGAGTTCAGTCCTCGGTGCCGAAAATAAATAAATAAATAAATAAATAAATAAATAAATAAAAATTAAAAAATAAAAAGAGAATGAGAGCAAACTAGAGCTTTAACTTGAATGGCACCATTAATGGGCAGGTCAGGATAATCCCTAGCAGAATTGTGTTTATGAGATTCAAACAAAATTAACCAAAAACATATTGACAAGTTCAAACAACCTGCCAGCTTTTGCCAATCCCTAATTTTACTTCCCCTCTCCCACGCTAAACAATATTCCTTGAAACCTCTCAACACTAACCCTTTACTTCAACTATAAAAGACCTCCAACTGACTGAGCCTTTGTCTGCTTTTATCTGTGAATAGTCTTTCTACCTGCCTCTCATTTTACTGACTTACCATGCTCTTTCTCCCCTTCCTCCTCCTCTTCCCTTGCCTTCTCCATCCTCATAGCAGATTAGCTGATACAGTATATACAGACCAGTGGTGGTGGACCTACGGCACAGGTGCCATAGCATGCTGTTTGTATCACTGGAAGCTCTCCAAAGTTCACCATCACAGGTACAGACAGCAAGGGGCATTGATAAAGGACTCAGTACACATGACTGAAATGTGATCACACCCGTTGATCTGCTATACACAGTAAAAATTCTCTCCTTACAGTATAGTGACCCAATAAAATTAAATAGATTCAAAGAGTAAACAGTATCTCCAGACAAATAAAGCCAAGAGCACTTCACTGGAAAATGGAACTTAACTGAAGAGATTTTCATACAAACCACAAACTCTCTTCCCCCTATTTGATCTCAGCCCTCAGCAACAGCCACACACACAAAAGTAAGAACATGAAAACTCAAGGCAACAAAATGCCCCCAAAGACTTACGGCTCCCCAAAACCTGACGCAAAGGACCGCAAAGGAGAGGAAGCCAGTATCAGACAACCAAGCTAAATGGAAGAAAAGAAGCTCAGTGAGTTCGAAGAGGATTTAACCTCAAAATAGAACTTACATACAAACTGACCAATGTAGATATGGGAGAAATAAAAAAACGGAAGAGCTGACCAAAGTAGTTTAAAACCCGAATGACAAATTTACCAAAGACACAGACGCCATTTATTTTAGTTTAGCATATGATGAGAGAGATGAGTCTAGATTCAGTCTTCCTCCTGTGTATATCCAGTTTTCCCAGCAACATTTACTAAAGAGGCTATCTTTCCTCTCGCACGTGTTGTCGGCTCCTTTGTCAAAGGGGAAGTAGTTTAATGTGCTTGGGGTTGATTCTGCGTCCTCTGTTCTATTCCACTGATCTCTGTGTTTGTTTTTGTGCCGGTACCTTGCTGTTTTTATCACTGTTGTTTTAAAATATAACTTCAAGTCTGGAATTTTGATGCCTCCTGTTTTGCTCTTGTTATCCATATTCACTTTTGCTGTTCTGGATTCCTCTGACCTCACCCAAATTTTAAGGTTTTCTACAGTTCTATGAAAGAATGCTCTTGGTACTTTGATTAGGACTGCATTAAATCTGTATACCAATTTTAGAAGTATGTTCATTTTTACTATATTGATTCTGACTATACAGGAATAAGTGTTATGTTTCCTTTTTCTGATGTCATCTTCCATTTCTTTTTTCAGAGCACTTTTTTCCATTGTAGAGATCTCTCACTCATTATTTAGGTTAATTCCTAAGTATTTAATTTTTTGTAGTACTATTGTAAATGATATTTTTTCCTAATTTCTTTCCGAGGGATTTCATTATTAGTGTACAAGAGCACTTGATTTTTTTGGTGTGTTGATTTTGTATCCTGCTCATACCAATACAGTTATTAATTCTATGAGAGTTTTGGTAGTTTTTTTTTAGGTCTTTCATACAGAGGACCATGTCATCTGCAAATAATACTTCTTTGTTTCCTATACATATCTCTCTTATTATTTTTTCTTCCCTAATTACTTTTTTTTTTTTTTTGCCTAATTACTCTTGCTAGTGTTTTAAGTACTTTTTTGAACAGGAAGGAGTAGTGATAGTGGACACCCCTGTCTTGCCCCTGATTTTAGAGAGAAAGCTGTCAGTTTTTCTCAATATAAAGGTAGCAGTAGATTTATCGTAAATGGCTCTCACCTGGTTCATGTAAGGTCCTTCTATACCTATTTTCTTTAAGACTTTTATTGTTAAAGGAGCTGGATTTTCACCCAAGGCTGTTTGTGTGTCTATCGAGGTGACTGTGTGACTTTTGTCCTTGCTTCTGTTCATGGGACATATTACACTTACCGATTCGCATCTGTTGAACCACTCTGTGTCCCTGGGATGAAGCCTGCTTGGTCATAAAATGTTTGTTTTGTTTTGTTTTGTTTTGTTTTGTTTTGGAGACTCATTGCATTGTTTGACAAGGTCTTGTTGAGGGATTTTGCATCTGTATTCATTAAAGAGATTTGTCTGTAGTTCCCTGTTTTGGTTGGATCTTTGTCCGGTTTTGTTATCAGGGTAATAGCAGCTTCCAGCAATGACACTGGGAGTACTCCTTCCCTTTCAATTTCATTACAACCTTGGGCAGCATTGGTGGTAAGGTGCACCTAAAGTTTTTGTAGAATTTGACAGTGAATTCCTGGGCTTTTTTCAGTTGGTAGGTTTTTTATTACTGTCTCAACTTCATTGTCTGTTAATGGATTATTCTGGGTTTTTTAATTTCCTTTGTTCAATGTTGGTAATTTATGCACATCCAGGAATTCATCCTTTTTTTGTGAATTCTCCAATTTGTTGGCATATAAGTTTGGAAAGCAATATATATATATTTGTACATACATATAAATTTGTATGTATACATAAAATAGCTAGGATGAGTATACTAATTGTATTAGTTCTTGGAAAAGAACAGTTAATACTCATATGAATAGCTCAATTTTGCATGTGTACATCTGGTAATCTAAGTAACTCTTTGGAAGATAACAATATGCAATGTAACAACCATTGTTAAATTCCTATCATCTTGTTTTGAGGGTCCATATTGTTGTTGTTTTGGGCTTGTTGTTGTTGTTTGTCTCTTTTGCTTTTTTTTCTGGTTTTTTTTTTCCTCTTTTAAATAAAAATTTTTAAAAAGATATTGTTTATCTGTCCTGCATTGGGATAATTCCTGTGGGTTTTTTTTTTTTTTTTTTTTTTTTTTTTTTTTTTTTTTTTTTTTTTTTTTTTTTTTTTTTTTTTTTTTTTTTTTTTTTTTTTTTTTTTTTTTTTTTTTTTTTTTTTTTTTTTTTTTGTCATTGATTTCTAGTTTCACTGTGCTGTGATATAACAATGAACCTGTGGTAATTTCAATTCTTTTACATTTGCGTAAGCTTGCTTTATTGGCTAGTATGTGGCCTATTTTGGAGAAAGTCCATGTGTTTCTGAGAAAAATATGTGTTACGTTTTGTTTTTAGACAGAACACTCTGCAGATATCTATTGAATCCATTTGTTTAAAGGTTTTATTGAACTCTGATATAAGTTGATTTTCTGTCTAGTTGATTTATTTGTGATATAGGGGTATTAAGGCTACCCTCAATGTTAGGTGTGAATGTTCATCTGGTCTTTTATGCCCAGTAGCACCTGATTTATGAAGTTGGATGCACCCTTCTTCACATAGATATGTTAATAATTCTTACCACTTCCTGTTGGTTTGTTCCCTTAAACAATATGTAGCGACCTTCTTTGCCTCTTTTGATAAGTTTTGGCTTGAAGTCCACTTTGTCTGAATATAGGATAACTACATCTGTTTTGTTTTGTTTTGTTTTGTTTTTGTTTTTGTTTTTTGGAGGGGGGATCCTGTTGCATGGAATTTTTTCCATCCTTGAATTTTTAGTCTATGAGCTTCTTTTTGGGGTTAAATGTACTTCTTGTATACATAATATCATTGGATTTTATTTCTTGGTCTATTCTGCCAAATTATGTCTTGGTTGGTGAATTGACAGGTATCGACTTACTTCTGTCATTGTCTTATTTTCCTCTGGACCACTCCCTCTCTTTTCCTCTCCCTGCTCACCCCACCTGGTGCATTAGATCTTTTGTCCTTATTGGCTTCGTTGTCTCTTTGTAATATGTCCTTGAGGATTTTTTTTAAGTCCTGGTTTTGTGGTCATGAATTTCTTTCCATGCCATTTGTCATAAAAACACCTTAATTCTCTATCAATATTGAAAAATAGTTTTGCAGCATATATCAGCCTGGGGTGGAAATTGTTATTTTTTTAGGGCTTGAAACACTTCACTCTAAGCTCTCCTGGACTTTGAGGTTTGTGCTGAGAAATCTGCTGTAATTTTACTGAGTTTTCCTTTATTCGTTGCTTTTCTCTTGCTACTTTCAAGATTTCATTCTTCTGTTAGACCTCTGGGATTTTGACAACGATGTGTTATGGAGAGGCTCCATTCTGATTGTCTACATTTGGGGTTTTACATTCCAAATTTTTTTTTTTTTTTTTTTTTTTTTTTTTTTTTTTTTTTTTTTTTTTTTTTTTTTTTTTTTTTTTTTTTTTTTTTTTTTTTTTTTTTTTTTTTTTTTTTTTTTTTTTTTTTTTTTTTTTTTTTTTTTTTTTTTTTTTTTTTTGTGGCACCAGGCAGGCGCTTAAGCCACTGAGCCAAACTCCCGGCCCCTCCTAATTTTTCTATATGTTAAATTCATTTCCTTTATTGGAAAAGTATTTATCTATATGTTAATTTTTTCCCCTTATTGGAAATTTTTCTGTTATTATTTCCATAAATAAGGTTTTGATTCCATTGTAGCTACTTTCTGATTTTTTCCTAATTCAAATTAATCTTAGATTAGTCTTCTTTGCAGCATTTAGGAGCTTTTGGAGCCATGTTTCATGTTCTCTTTCTGTTTTTAAGGTATTCTTCATTAACAATAGGAATACCTTACCAACAATAACCCTATCTTCTAGTGCTAAAACTCTATCCTCACGTTAGTCTCTATTGCTTCCTGTACTCTTGGCAGAATTTTTAACCTCCCAAATTTCTATTTGGAGCCTTTCTATAGACTATTTCTTTTCTAGGGTGGTCATTCATGTTTTTCATTGTAATTTTTTTTAGCTTTGTTAGCATTTTATTAGTGCTTTTTATAAACTTGTGGATTGTTTTGTTTATTTGATCCAATATCTGTTTACCTATATCTTCTGTTTTGTTATCTCCCCTGGTGTCATTTCAAATAACCTAAAGTATAACTTTAGTTTCCTACTGTTCAGTGCCCCATGGATCAGGTTTGGGAAGGCTGGGAGTTTGGTGAGACATTTTGTTGGCTTATATTCTCATTTTCTATTTTTTGTTTGCTCTTGTGACAAGTTTTGCAGTTGATTATAGTGAGAAGCTTGGTTTCTAATATAGGGCCCTCCTTAATGTCCACCTTTTAGTGCTGTCCTCAAAGCACGACTACCTATCGGTCTTTGCCTCTGTGCCAGAATCCAATTGTTTCTCTTACTTGAGAGGGAACATGGTGGTGCATTTAGCCCCATATCCAATTCTCCAGGAATGGGCCACAATATTGTTAATGATACCAGAGAAATCCAGATAGTGGCATCCTCCAGAAAACCCATTAATAACATCAGTTACTTCATATTAGGTGCAGTAATAAAATCAGCATTAAACCTGCCCCGCTTAACCATAGGAAAGAGACCTATAATTATAGTATAAAAACTAAGACAAATCAAATATTGACCTACATTAAAATGTACTAAATGAGCCAGGAGTCCCATTTGACCAAGCTATTCCTCTTCTTGGTATTTTCCTGAAAAAATTAAAAGCATCATGCCACAAGCCAGGCGTGGTGGCACATGCCTTTAATCCCAGCACTCAGGAGGCTGAGGCAGCAGGAGCATTGTGAGTTCGAGGCCGGCTTAGGCTACAACACGAGTACAAGGACAGCCTGAGCTGCATAGTGCAACCCTGCCTCAAAAAAACTAGGGCTGGGAGTTTAGGCCAGTAGTTTAAGCACCTGTCTGGCAGGCGCAAGGTTGTAAGTTCGATCCCCCAGTGCTACAAAAAAAAAAAAAAAAATGTACTAAATGAAACAATCTACTAAATGTTACCTTTGCAAACAATAGAACAAGGTTCAGCAGCAATAGCATCAAGTTAGCCTGCTATCTAGACATTCATAAAGCTTAGTAGCTATACTGGTAAAGGCAGAGAGTGTGGGGAACTGGAGAATGAAAAAAACAAAGTTGAAAAATTAATCAATGAGCTATTAAGAGAGAAGAGTAAGATAGGAGGCCCTTTTGAGGAGTAAAAGAAAGTTAATAGTGTTAAAAAATAATTACAGGAAAGAATGAAAAAGAAGAATATAAAAGATAAACAGAACAAGATATAGGACATGAAAGAAAAATTTAAGAGAGAAACGTTGAAAGGGAAAAAGAGAAAAAATACTAAAAGAGGGGGAAAGGAGAAAAAAATCTTATCTCCAAAAATCCTGATGAAAGAAAGGTAAAAATATTTTTTTAAAAAATAGAAAAGTTCGCAGATTGTGGAGGGAGAGAACCAGGTCTCACCAGGAGATGAACCCCACCTGGAAATTAGTGCCATGTGTGGGCCACTGCCAGCATGGGGACAGCCAGACCCAAGCCTGTCTCCGTGAGTCAGTGCCATTCGTGGACCACAGACGGAGAGAACAAGATCTCAGCAGGAAGCAATCCCCACCAGGAAACCACATCACTTGCATTGTTTTGTTGGGTTGGGTTTTATTCTCTTTTGTTTTGTTTGATTATGTTAAATCCAATGACAGGAGCAGTTATTTTAAAGATAGCAAGACACATTATGGTAGCCATTTTGGATTTACTACTGGCTTGTTTTGAAGTCCTTTATTGCATTCATTGTTTTGTTTTTATTGTTTCTATTCTATTCTGCTCTGCTCAATTATTACTATGTCCAAAGGTATCTGCAAATGGTAATTATTGTTGATTTCATAAGGTTTTGAAGTCCTGTATCACTTATACTGGTTTATTTTGATTGATTTTATTCTATTTTATTTTCCTTGGTTTTATTCTCTTTAAAATAAAAAAAATGAAAAAAATAGAAAAGTCAAAACACGAGTGAGTCAAAAAAATTCCTGTGTTTTGAACGAGTGGTTTCTTTCCAAGATCTGCACTCTTGGAATCCAACCAGTCATGATTTTTTCTACCTCCCTTTAGGGTCTATGGGGTTTTGAGGTGCCCTCCCTGCACCAGAGGCCCCTCTGTCCACTCACCCCAGCCTGGTTACCGTCCACGTGAAGGCATGTTCTGGCTCCTGTTGGTAGACAGGAAACATGATCGGCCCCCAGTCTCTCTCGGATGTAGGCCATGGGCTGGGGGTTGAAGCGCATTGTTAGATTTAATGTCCACAGCCACAGGGTCTGTTTGCTCCCTTCTCTCCCTCGGTGTTGTTGTCCAGGGTAAGTCCTGTTGGTTAGTCCTCGTCTCCACTGTTCCATATCAAAGGGAAGCAACATGCACAGCTGGCTTACAGTTGGCGGAGTTGGTGGGGTTGGTGGAGCTGGCGGAGTTGGATTTGCGTTCACCCTCGTGTCGGGGGTGCCCTTCATGTCTGGCATGGGCCTGCTTGCCCACATTGGTGGGGCAGGCCTCACCGTACACACAGCACAGGCTGCTTGCTTGAACGCCACCAGTCAGGGAAGGTCGCCTCACAGCTGGCCCTGACCCGCTCTCACGCACTGGGGAAGGCCTGCCTGACTGTGTCTGGGGCCCCGCACATCTGGCGTGGGACTCCTTGCTCACACGGGTGGGGTGGAGAGGGGCGGGGCACAGTCTGGCTTAGGCTTGACTCCTGCATTGTTGGTTGGAATGCAAACGAGTACAACAATGATAGAAATTAGTATGAAGTCCCCTCAGAAAACTAAAAATAGAAATGTCATTTAACTAAGATATTTCCACTCTAGTTACCTTCCCAAAAGAATTAAGACACCATATTACAGTAATACATGTATACCCATGTTTATAGCAGCACACTTCATAATAGCTAAATCATGGAACTGGGACATGCCCATCAGCAGATGAATGGATAAAGAAAGCATGGTATTTACGCACAGTGGAGTACTACTGTGCTCTAAAGGATAAATTTAAATCTTTGGTAGGCAAATGGGTGTACCTTGAAACCATGTCAAGGGAAATAAATCTGACACATAAGCTTAAATACCATATAGTTTCTTACATGAGAAACCCAAAGTATATATAAATTAAGTGCAAAAATAAGTAAATAAATAAAGTGCAAAGTTAAAGGTAAATAAATGAAAACAGGAAGATTGACCTACAAATGGGAAGGCGATCAAGCGAGGAGGGAGTGGAAGGGAACACAGAGAAAGCACTGAGACATGTGGCACACGTGTAACAAATACCCCAATGAAAGTAGTCATTATGTATCACACACATACTAATTTTAAAAAAGTTCTTCGCCATGACCAAATGGATTCATTGTGAAGATACAAAGGCAGTTCAATGAGGTGTGATAAAAAATGGTGAAAGCTGCTTCCGAGTGCCATCCAACAGAAAGTCTTGCTCATAAAAACATTGCAGCGTGTCTGCATCCGTATTATTCACTGAATCTGACACCGTGCGACTTCTGGGTCTTCCCCAAAGTCAAATGTCCATGACAGATAAATGTTTTGAATTAAGTGGGAACATTAAAGCAGCCACAACGGAGCAATTAAAGATACAAAAAAGGATGTCCGGAGTAATTACTTTGAAGATAATGATACTCACTGTATTAACTATTGTTGTTTGCTTATTATTTTGTCATGAAATTTTGTTTTATGTTTTCATAGAGTATAATAAGGCCTGAGGAAATTTTAAAAAGAAAAAATGGCAACAATAATGAGATAAGAATGTTTGAAGCAAAGGGGAACATGTTGAGTGGCATTAATTGCAATGAATCTTTTACTGTGATAAGTTTTTCAAATTTTTAAAGATTTTCCACATATTTCAATCACACCCTGTATGCCAACAGCAAATTACCTGTAATAAAAGTCAATAAAGCAATATCATTTTAGGCAAATGGATGTACCTACATAAAACAAAACAAAACTAGGAATAAACTTAACCAAAAAGTTTGAAGAGCTCCACAATGAATACTATTAAAACATCAAGGAAGAAAGTTGACTAGGACACCAGAAAAATGGAAAGACACCCTATGTTCATAGATTAGAAGAATTAACATTATTAAAATGCCCATAGTACCCAAAGAAATGTTTGGGCAAGTTTAATGTAAGCTTTATCACAATATCAATGACATTCTTTAGAAAACTAGAAAAGCACACACCTAAGATTCATATGGAAACAAAGAAATAATAATCTTGGATGGCAAAAGCAATCTTGAGCATAAAGAATAAAGCAGGAGGCATTACACTACCTGATTTCAAAATATACTACAAAGCTGTGGTAATGAAAATAGGATTATATTGGCATGAAACATGACATATAGACCAATATAACAGAACAGAGACCAAAGTAAACCTACACATCCATGGTCAACTGATTTTCAACAAAAGTGCTAAGAACATGTATTTGAGAAAAAAACAAACTTTTCAGTAGATGGTAGGAAATTGGATACTTATATGCAAAGGAATGAAACCAGACCTTATCTCTTAGCATATTCAAAAATCAACTCAAAAATGTGGAAAATTTAAATGTGTGACCTGAAACTGTGAAACTAAAGGATGAAAACACTGGAAAAATGCTTCAGGACATTGCAATTGGCAAGGATTTTTTTTTTTTTAGACAAGTTCCCCAAGCACAAGAAATGAAAGCAAAGATAGACTAACAGTTATGTCAAACTAAAAACTTCTGCACAGCGAAGAAAGCTATGAACAGAGTGGAAAGACAACCTACAGAATGTAGAAAATATTTGCAGCTGATGAAGATGGTATCCAGAATATACAAGGAGCTCCAAAAACTCAATAGCAAAAAAGTAAATAATCTGGTTGAAAATGGCAATAGGTCTAACAGACATTTCTCAGAATAAAACATACAAATGGCCATGTGATACATGGAAAATTGTTCAACATCACTAATCATCAGGGAAGTACCAATCATCCATATCTTACTACAATTTTAAATGCTTACATTGCACTAATTTTTTTTCTCAAGACAGAATCTAACTACGTAGTTTGGGCTGAACTTGAACTCACTTACATAGATCAGGCTGGCCTCAAACTTGCACCAATCCACCTGCCTCAGCCTCTCAAGTGCTGGGATTACAGGTGTGCACTTAGGAAGTGCAAATCAAAGCCACAATTACATATCATCTCACCCCGGTGAGAATGGCTTTTATCAAAAAGACAAAAGATAGAAAGTACTTGCAAGGAATGGAGAAATGGAATGCGTGCACACTACTGGTGGTGATGCAAATCGGTGCAGCCAGTATGGAAAACAGAATGGATGGTCCTCAAAAAATTAAAATTAGAACCACTACATGATCCATCAAACCCACTACTGAGTACAGATTCAGAGAAAAGGAAGCCAGTAAGTCAAAGAGACATCTGCACTCCACGTTCACTGCCACACTCCTCGCAACAGCCGAGAGATCGACTGAAAAATAAAGACAAAGCGACGCACACATACAATGAAGTATTACTCAGTCATAAAAAGGAGGGAGCCCTGTCATTCGCTCAACATGTGTGAGGGAGCTGGAGAGCATTATGCTAAGTGACAGAAGGCACAGAAATAAACACTTTATGACCACAATTATATATGCACTATCAAAGAGTTCATCTCACAGAAGTTGGAGTGGGGTGGTGGTTGTGAGGCTGGGGAGAGAGTAAGAGGGAGGAAGGTTGGGTAGGAGGAGTTCTGAGTGCTGTTACCCAGTAGGATGACCTTAGGTAATGATAATGTACTGCACATTTCAAATGCTTGAAAAAAGAATTTTGAATGTTTTGACCATAAAAATAATAAATGTTTAAAGAGATAAATATGTCTATCATATTTAAGCCTTACACAGTGTTTAACGTATTGACACATCACACATCATCTCATAAGTATACACAATATTTATGTGTTTATGAATCAGTTAAACTAAATTCAATAATAATTATAACAACAAAGTCATGTATGAAACTAAAAGACTAATAAGCAACATTAATTTTCCAAAGTCTATTTACATACTTGGAACTAGGAATAGATTTTACAATGCATTAATTTATACAATGTTATTTTAACAAATATTCATTTATCGCTACTCTATACAAATCACTGCATTGCTGAGCCAACACAATGAATACAAGATAAAAGAGAAATCAAGGCTTCCCCCTAAGTCTTCAGCTTAGCCGTTGATAAAGTCACACAGAGAGCTGGAGAAGACTAAGGGAAAACACTAAGGTAGGCAGCCATTTCCTCTTATCCAAGCTGTCATGGAGATGCTCGTCACACATCCTAATGAGTAATCAAGGAGACAAGAGAACATCAGCTGGATAACAACTTTAAAAAGTCATCAGAGATTTAATTTAATGAGCAATGTAGATGTCATAATTAAACCCATGGAAATAGATGAGTTTACCCAAGAGAGGTATACAAAGAAAGAAAAAATTGGATTCTTATCATCCTCCAAGATTTAGAAGCCAACCAACATTTAGAGGCCAAAGAGAAGATAATCTAGCAAGGGAGATTCAAAAGCCAACCAATGGCAGGTGGAAAACTAAGACTGTGTAATGCCAGCAAAGCCAAAAGGACAAGTAAATCATATTGAATACTTACAAAAGGACACATGATAAGTTTAGAGACATGTCCGTATTACTTGGATACGTAAAGGTTGTTGTTTACTTTGATAATAACTTTCAGTGGAGTAGTGAAGACAGAATCCAAATAATACAGATGGGCAAGGCTTCTTTGCGATGCTGCCAGACTAGCAGTGGTAATCACAGGTGTACACATAATTGCAGTAGGAAATAGTGATAGCACAAACAGTAACCAGTTACTACAGCTTGGTCTATCAGAACTAGTCCCAAGGCTTGAATTCGACTGTTTTGGAGACATCCAGAGGACAGACCAAGCAGGCATTGGCTTTATAGGTCCTCAAACCAAAGAGATGTCTGGGCAGGATATACTACTGCCTGCATTCAGTGCTGGTGTTAAACAGGTGGTCTAATGCAAAGTACATGTCGAGAACAGGATCAAGATTCAAGGTAAAGCTTTGATGTCATTCAAGAGCGATGTGGAGGCTTTGAACCTGCAAATAAAGAGGGGCGAAGAGTTGCAGCTGCTTCTCAGAAGTGTCAGACGTAGATGTGAAAATATTAAATGGGTTGACAAACAGAGATCGTTACGCAAACTGAAGCCATCTCTTACTGTCCCACAGTAAATTCCCAGCCTACCGACGGCCTCCTGCATTTGAGCTCCTGGGCAACCCCAAAATTATACTTCATGATTTGCTGTATTTTAAGAAGAATTTCCACAAGATTAAAAGCAGAGCTATTTTAAGTGAACGAAAGTAGAAATAAATCAATTAGCTATGTTTCAAACATTGGAGGAAACTGTATAAATTTACTTCATTTCTAGAATTTCCTTCAGTACCTGGCTCCTCACACATAGCATGTGATGAATAAATTAAGTGGATTAGACTTTTTCTATCATTTATTTAATAAAAAATACATGTAAATATTTACTCAAATTTTTGAGTTTATCACAGGGCATTATACAAGTTCCCCACTGACTAAAAAGAAGATTAAGAAGTGATCACAATTCTCAAAAATCTGAGACCTTGTTGTACAGCTTTTCCCCGCTTACAGAGCACTGGGCTAGCTGCCAGAAGAGATGGCTGAGCTTGCCTTCACCTTATCTCTCTTGCCTCCCGCTCTTTCCTAAGAGAAAGCTACAGCAAAGACGAAGACCCATGCCTCTGCCCCTCTCAGTCTGCTCAATTTCAGTTATACTTGATTTTTCTGAACTTGTGACCCATGCTTTGCTATCAGTTTATAGATTACAGCAGATCAACATCTCCCATCCCACCCTTTGAAAAAATGACTTCCGCTTTTAGCTCACTAACAAAACTAACACCATCCAAAGAGAACCTCCCAGGGTTTACATTCCCAGCCAAGCCGTAGGCCACCCTCTGGTAGTATGCACAGATATTTGTCTGATTAAAGGCTCCTTTATTGTAGTTGTCCTCTCTCTTTTCTACCTCATTTTCATCTTACTGCAAATACGTGAATTTCCTACATATCTCTCATCTTTACAAATAAATCCTTTCTTGACATCACATCTTTCCACAGCTACCGCACCCTTTAAGTGCTCTTTCTTCCTGTAGAGCAAAATTCTTTGGAGAGCTGTCTGTTCTTCCTGTCCTTCCTCCTTGGCCCCCTTCTCCCCAGGACCCAACCCAGTAAAGGTCTTTGTCCCCTGCACTCCCCAAACCTGTCCACTGACCACGCAGTGGTTAATGCGATGCACCAACCTCTCGGCCACAGCAGCCAGTGTTTGGCCAGACACTATGTGGATATTTCTGTGAGGGCTGCGCATCACACCCTTTGTAAATGTCCCAGAGAAAGATAGGTCCCAGTCGTTTTTGCATTCCACACACCTGCAAAATTAGCAACACATGAATGTAGCCAAGGTTTACGGCTTACGCAGCCTGGGCCGTGGGATGAGTTACAGCTGGGCCCTCTTGCACTATGGCTAGGGCAGTCAAACAGCAATGAACCGTTCTGTATGCAACAGAGTCTTGAGAAGCCCAGGGTAGTAAATGCCGAGCTCTCTGAAACCTTGCTGCCAAGGCCTTGCCATCCTGCTGTCTTAGCCTCCAGAGCAGCCCCAAAATGATTCTTGCTGCAGAACTTCATGGAGATGAACTTCTGGCTGATTTCTGAAAGAAGTCAGGGAAACGACACAGCAAAGGGCACGTCCAGTCCAGCCTAATGGCTGCTCCTCCTCAGTTAACAGCCGTCCACAAGGAGCTTCTCTGGAGGAGCCTGACTGGGGTGTGCACAGGCTGACCCAGGAAACTGACACCACGCAAGGGAGCAGCTGGTGGGAATGAAGCACAGGAGGGAAACTGGCTGGATGAGGGAAAGAAAAGTGGCTCCAACCACAAGTGACATTTGGCATTTGAAAAGGAAGCAGCCATAGACAGGCGATTGCAGCTGGTTTGACTTACGAATAACAAATCCAATTCCTGTTTCTCGCTGCGTGTCTTCTAAATGTAAACACAGAGGAAGCTATCCCCAGACGCAGGTTCAAGTTACTCCATAGATCTGCGCGGTGCTTTGGGGGTGGCCTTCCAAAGAGCTGCTGGACAGAGTGAGAGGAAGGGCAGAGTGCCCCGTGTTCTCTCCCTGGCTCCACCCTGCACCCTGGCCGATGCACCAGGAGGCAATGAGGCAGGGAGACCCAAGCAGGGGTGACAGCAGGGGACGGGGGTGCTATGAGAGGAAGATACAGCACCCAGAGTTAGGAGATTTTCTCTTCCAAAACATTTGAGAAAAATAATTCCGGTAAGTTGCTCTGGCCTGCAGCTCCTTAAAGAGCTGATTTTGACAGCTTCTTGAGATGCTAGTCACTGCCAAAGGCATCTTGTAAATCCACTTACTACATTTGTTTGGTCCTTCCTTTTTTTCTTCTTTTTTTCTGGCAGGGTGCAGAGAGGGGGAAAACCGGCCTTCTGCCCAAATGACCCATTCCAGGTAGGAGAACCGAGTCAGAAGAGCAGGAGTCACCCATAAGCAGGAGTCGCTTCCTAAGACGACGGAGCTGGCAAACCTGGCCTGGGTGTCACTGCTTCTCAAGAGCAGATCCACATTTCCACGGGGTGTTGCCCCCCACAGCGGGCCTGGAGGTTGCATGCACCTGGCCTCCAGAGAGGGGACTCTCCCACCCACCCCCGAGCCAGGTAGGGTCATTCCGGTGACTTGAGGTGAATGTGCCCTTTCGTTGGAAATTCACTTTAGGAAATCCTGGATTCCTGACATGAATCCTAGGAATGTGTCGGGCTCCCAAAGCGAGTAAGCAAGTCTCCCACACAAGGTCAGTCCTGCACATTCCTGTGCAACTGCATGCAAACCTTCTTTCCTGTCTGTGCTCCTCGTCCACTGCCCACCTGTTCCTAAGGTCAGAGTCTGGCCTTGCTAATACCCTCAAGCCCGGAATTCTGGGAGAGGCTGGATGGAGCCCAGGGACCCTCCCGCACAGTCTGGAGCACCAGCTGGTTGGGAGGTTTATCGCCCACTGTTATCTCAGCGCAACTCGATATGGCTTAGCCCCTTATCTTGTCATCACAGGCTAAATGAAAGTATCCACCCCTATGCTTCCTCTCTTTGCAACAACGGCCTTTACTTCTGGCTCGCCCCTGGGTAGCTGGCCTCTGATATTTCCCAGAACTTCTCCCCCAGCTTCCTGTGAAGTAGTTTGGTCTTATGAGTCCCCAGGGCGTCTGCTGCGGAAGAGAATGAAGGCTGGATGGCTCTCTCCTCCAGAAGAGCGAGACACCCACTGGGCGAATACCGCATCCCCCAAATGAGCCTCCTGGGGCCACCCTGAGGCCCAAGAATCTGCCGTTCTTTACCATATTTGGGCTCAGGTGGAATTTTCCTATGTCAGGAGCCCCGTTTTTTTAGCACACAGAGGTTGTGAGGGGGCATCATCAACAAGGAAGGAAGCGAGAGTTCCTCGAACGGGGAGGGGAACAGGAGCGCTTGAGAGAGGGAAGACAGAAGGCTAAGACCCGAAGGGAAGCTGCAGAGGTGCTGGGGCTGCCGTGCTGCGGCGCCCAGATCCCCGGACACGAGACAGGCCCCGAGCGTCTTTCTCTCTTGCCACCTTCTGCAGAGCTGACGGGGATGCGGCGGAGGGATGGGGACCTCTGCAGTGCTGGCCGGGGGGAAGACCGGGAGGAAGAAGACCCAGCTCTTCCCATCTCCCTGTCTCTCCATTCCCTCAGGCACCTCCCCTCTGCTCTCCTTGCCTGACTTCCGGTCTTTGTCCCCCAGAGCTGCCACTGGCACACAGAGTGAGATCTCGGACTTGCAGGCCACCCCGCTGCACTGCAGGGCAGGGCGGAGTGTGTTCTACCCCAGTTCGCCCCCTCTACCCTGCCGCGTTCTTACAGGTCTTGTTTTTCCCTTCACCACGCCACCAAGATTCTGGTCAGCATCTCCAGGGACCCTCACTGTCCAAAGGTCTCCTCTTTTTGGGCCAACATGTCAAATTTTTAAGTGACAAATTATCACTGCGGATATTTATAAGGGTACCAAGTGAGGTCATGATCTTCTAATACAACACGGAGTGATTAAAACCAGCTAATTAACATATCCATTGCCCCAAATATCTAACGTTCTTGTGATGAGAATATCTGAGCTTTGCTCTCAGCAGTGTTGAAATGTATGGTGCGAGGTTATAAGCTCTATTCGCCACGCTGTGTAAGTGATCTCTTATTTTCCATCCATCTGCCAATTTTGACCCAGTTGATCTCTCCCTTTGTCTTGAGACCTTTCTCCACCTGCCACCCAGGACACCACTGCATCGCTCTCTCCCTCTGTCTCTCATTGGCCACCATGTCTCCGGGGCCTTTGCTGGGTCTTCCCCACCTTCCCAGCCCCACAGGACACTGTCCTCTTTCTTCCTATTCTCTGCATCCCACTCCCACGTGATCTCATCTGGTAGTATGACTTTAAAGCACCACCTAATACTATGATTCCCATGTTTATCTCCAATGTGGACCTCTTCCTTGAATTACAGATTGAAATAACTCTGACTTATTGGTCTACATCTCTATTTGGATGTCTCAGATGCCTTTCAAACTTGCAGGACCAAAAACCCCAGCCATGCCTTCAACACAGTCAGAATCTCCCAGTTACTCTGGAGCCTGAGGCAAGAGGATTGCAAGTTTGAGGCTGAAATGAGCAACTAAGTAAGACCCTGTCTCAAAATAAAAAAATAAAAAGGGTTGTGCCTCAGCAGTGGAGTATCTCTAGGTTCAAGCTCCATATCACCACAATCAACTATGGGTCATATCCTGTGTTTCCACAACTTCCGATCTTTCTCCTAATGGACTGTGAGTCACCTCACTCTCTATGCCCTTTACTTCCACAGCCAGTTTTCTACACAGCCTCCAAAACAAAGCTTATAAAACACAAGCCAGAGCATGTGATTCTGTTGCTAAAATCCTCTAAAGGCTGCTCACATCACATAGAATGAAAGCCAAAATTATTCCAAATGGCCTGTAAGAAAACTGGAAGGAAGCAAGACTCAGACCTTTGGGAGAAGAGGGTCTGCACTTCTCTTGGCCTATTTTAATTACTACTTGTTTGTAGTGGGCTGCACAGTGACCCCCAAATTCTTAGCAGGGTCACCCAAATTTTTAGCCACTTAGAACCTCCCAAGGTGACCTGACTTGGAAATGAGCAAAGGTAATAATCAGTTAAGGACTGAGACAGGATTAGGATGTTCCTGAAAAGGGACATTAGTCATTAAATTCAGAGCCCATCCTAATCCAGGACGGTCCTGTCTCAGTCCCTAACTGATTATTACCTTTTCTCATTTCCAAGTCAGGTCGTGACCCACAGAGAGACACAGAAGAAGGCCACACAGAAACAGAACTAAGCAGTGGTTGAGGTAGCCGCCACCACACAGGACTACCTGAGGCCGTACTTGCAAAAAGCAGCAAGGAAGGATTGTCCCTGCAGCCTTCGGAGGGGGAGCGCCCTGCTGACAACTGGATTTCCAACTTCCAGGTTCCAGAACTGTACAAGAATAAATAGCAATTATTTAAGCCAGTAAGCCCATGGCAATTTGTTACAATGACCCTATGAAAGCCATTGTCCTTCCTCACTCATTTAGTTCCAGCCACTCCATGCTCCCCTGTGGAATAGAAGGCCAGAAGGATTATGCGAGAGCTTGTGCCACTTTCCCAAAGCTCTTGACCTCTCTGGGCTTCACATATTTTCTTGGTATACAACACAAAACCACCTCTGCATTTCCCCCTGTTCTGACAGCAAGGAATTCTCCCAGTTAATGATAGAGCCCCACATGAATGCAGGAGAAGAAATTCTCACTAGACCACCACAGATCTCTCCAGAGCTGCTGGACCTGCCCCAAGATGTGCACAGTGGAAAACGCCTCTCCTCATAAGTCACCTGAATGCCACGGGGAGCTGCTGGAGCTGGACCAGTCCCCAAAAAGAATCAGGTCCACATTTACTTAACAAAACCACTCTTACAATCCTGTGCCCTCTCACTGTGGTACCAAGAACTGTGCTAATCAACATCTTGCAGTGAGAACAGGTTGTTAATATGGTGAACTGCTTGCACTTGGAACCAGAAAATACACTATGCAAGTTGACTCAGATACAGGCTTGTTATACAGCATTTCTTCCCAAGAACCACATGTTTTGATTGGGGACTTAGCTCCAGACACTTTCTAATTTAATGGACGCCTTCCTCCTGACTCACGTGTTCCACCAACTTGTAGGTAGTCTTGGGGTGGGGGCAGAGGATGGGAAGTAAACAATATTTTACAGCTAGAAAAGAGATCCCAACACTAATATTCTGCTTTCTTAAAATTTTTTCTCTCTCTCTTTTTGTAGCAAAAAGTAGGTCAAGGTCAAGTTATTTGCCCAGGTACACTGCAGACAGGATGGGAAAGACCGCCACCTTCATCCCCTGCCTCTCCCCAGCCTTCTCTGCACTTTGTCCCTTGTGCGAGCTTCTTGCTTGTTCTGCTGACCTCACCGGGCACAGTGAAAGGGCTTCCGATGGGCTCTTTCTGCTGTGGAGCTGTTCCTTCTGCTCCACTAACAGGGAAGCTGCCTGACCTTACGCGGAGCCACCTTCTAAACCACAAAAGTTAAGTTTGCAAGATTCTTTTTCTTATTTATTTTGGTTTTTTACAGTCCTTCAAAGACAGAAAACAACAACCATTTCCAATCTAATCCAAGACCGCAGGATTGTTTTTAATTCCATTCATCAGTATCTCATTTGCCCCAAGAGACTAAGGGATGTTTCCATATTTACATAATGGGCTCATCAGTCTTAAGCTCCACGGGGCTCTCTTTGACATGGTGGCAATTGTTTCTCTGCAAGCTTCCAAGTTTACTGTAAAGGCCAACAAGGTCTCAAACACCCAGAGAACATACTTTTTATGTTTTTATAAACTCTGTAAAATTGTAATTGGATCAAACTTCACATTCAAAAGCACATTCTTCAGGAATATTTTATATGCACATAAAACATAGAGAAAATGTTAACACTGTGATCTTAACTGTTTGCACATTGGAACCAGCTAAAAGTTAGGAAAATGTAATCCATCTGTTCTCTTTGAAACTACATTACTCTGAGAACACAGAAGAATGCTGTGGGGGAGTTTGACACTGCCCTCGCCAACTCCTATTACCAGGTGAGGGGAGGCTGTGGTAGGGAGACGGTCTCATGGAGCAACTGCTTTTAGTCCATTGTTGGCCACATCAAGGTGTGGCCCATTGAGGGGTCTTTTCTCCAACTGTCAAGGCAAAGGAAGGACTGGTCCTGTGGTCATGTGGTTTCTGTGGCCCAGGTTCTCACCTCAGGGGCCTGAGGAGCCGCGGAAGGTCATTTCACCTGTCCTCGCCCCCAGTAGGTGTCATGGGCATACAGATGAGGGGAACCCATGTGATTCTACAGCCTTTACAGGTTGTTTGTCAAGACTAACCATTGGGTGTTTATTAGCCCTCATTATGGTGTACAGCAGCCTAATTAGTTCAAGCTGAGGCAGGGGTTGCAGAGACAGGGAATTGAGGAAACAATATGAGCAACAGCTAACAGTGGCTTTCCCTGGGAGCCTGGTTGCTCAGCACTCTTGTTTTATCTGTTAGCAGAGCAAATTAGACCCCTCATTCTCACACTTACAAAGTGCACATACACACGGAGAGAAAACTGGGGAGGTAGGGAGAAAAAGATCCAAAAATGGTTGGAGAGAAGCTGGCTTCCACCAGAAGAAGAACAAAATCCATTTTCCCACCATCACAACCATCCCTGGTGGGATACACATGCTCGCATACAAGGTCAAAGCCAATGCAGTGAGGGTCCCCTTGGAGGATGGGGTCTCAGGAGGGGAAGATTAAACAGCACTGAGACACTTTCCTGTTAAACCCAGTGATTTAGATCTGGTTCCACCTCCCTAGGAGATTCCATAGTCTGAGAAATTCCTGGAGAAGAGTATTAAATGTAGCCTGAGGCAACATAAAAAGAGAGGATTTTCTCCATCAATAATAAAACTGGAGGAAGACCTAGAAGATTTGCTAAAATATAGACTTGGTATCCACCCAAGTTCCTACAGAATCTCTGTAGTAGTCAGCTTTATCTCGCCAAGATAAAATGCCTGACACACACAATTTTTAAAAAAGAAAGATTTATTTTGGCTCACAGTTTCAAAGAATGCAGTCCATGGCTGGCTGGCTCTAAAACAGAAACATAGTGGCATGGCACGGTGGACAAAAGCTGCTCAACTCAAGGCAGAGCACAGGGTAAGAGCCAGAGTGTGAGGAAAGAGCTGAGGACAAGAGTATACCTTTCCAGGTTATGTCCCAAATGACCTACTTCCTCCAGACAGGCTCCACTTCCTAACCACACATTAATTCAGTGAATTAATCCATCAGTGAGGTTAACATTGCATGATCTAATCCCCGTTTGGGGGGACGTTTTTAATCCAAACCGTAATAATCTCTGAGAGTGTTGTCAAGGATCTGCACCTTACCACAGCCCTCAGGACTGCATGAAGGCACACTAAGACAGTGCTGCAGGACAGATTGGGTAGTAAGTACTTTATCCATCACAGTCACTGCTGAGTTCCTACCACACAGAAGGCACAAAATAAGCAGCCACAAGGAACCTACGTGAGGGTGAGTGGCCGAAATCGGGAAGAGCAGGGAGGGGAGCTTGGGGATCTGATCGAGCGGCTGGTCAGGGCAGCATAGAACTCAGCTGAGCAGCCAAAGAAACACACAGTAGCCACGCACTAGGCCAAGCTTCATCCCAGGGCAAAGCGATGGTGGGAGCATGTGGGGAGGGTTTGTAATCACGTATCAGGATCATGAAATGTCCTCAGAGAATATAACATCTACACAAGAGCTAAAGAGAGAGAAGTTAAGAAAGGGACTCCAGGGAGAATTAGCCAGAACATAAAATTTGTACATAACTCTAGATATAGGAGACACGTCCGTGAAGTTGGGTCTTTAAGATGGCTAAAAATTGTGGAACACTAATTTGTGATGATGAATGTTGACATAAAATAATCACTGTCTAACTCAAATATGAGTGGTTAGCCCAGGACCACAGATTCAAGGTACACCTAGCTGACATGTTCCACCATGGATGATGTTACACGAAGTTTTATAGTCACAGAATCAATACATTTACCAATGACACTAGTAGAACCATCAGGTAAGCAGGCTACAGCCAGGCAAGAAAATCTCAGATGTTATCTTACAGCCCTCTTAGCTTTAGGGTTGGTGGAGGCTGGAGGTCTGCTAAGCTTACAGATAGATTCTGAGAAGTTTATCTGTCAGTTGTGAGACTGTTAGGTCAGATAAACAACTTAAGGTAATTGGGTATAAGGCCAAGATATCCTAAGATAGTTGTGACTCCTGAGTTATAATAGTCTATCTCTCCACAATTCTGATGGTCTAGTCAGGTGAGATCAAGCTGCCTGAGAGATCTTTAATATAGATGTGGCTCTTTTGGAGAACTTCAGCTCACTTGGAGTTGCAGGAAGTGGGCAGGAAGTGTCTGTGAGCAGCTCTTCTGATGTGGATTTGGGAGGGTGGGAGGTCACTGAAGGGCACACAGGGCATCCTGGCTCTGATCTGGAGAAGGAGTGTAAGAAGAGCAAGACTGGCAGTAGAGAGACCATTCTAGAGGGTGTTATGATCCTTCCTCTTTTCCAACTCCAATGAGATGTGTGCCTTGCAGTGCTGTCACACTGCTGATCGTCATGAGGGGTGCAAATGTTCACAGGGGCACCCTCTGGCTCCCTGGGATAATCAACTCTGGACCATTTGACACCTGATGGGAGTGCACAGGAGGTCACACTACACCGACAGTGGGTACAGCCTCCTCCCTGAAAGCATAAGAAATGATAACCAGGGACAAGCTGAGAAAATGCACTATTCCGTCCTACAAGTTGCCTCCGAGGTTCCAGAGAGGACCGAGTCATAGGGAGACGGTAGACGGACTACTTGTGTGGGACTTGGTGTTTATTCAGGATGACAGGTTTACAGGACCTCCAGCCCACCTCATTCCATTCTGTGAACTCTGAGGCTCCCCTATCATGGCCTCATTGTTGATTCAGTGTGCTAAGTTAGATCTATGAACATGCCACCCTTATTAGCATCTAAAAAGCATTGCAAAAAATGTATACTGTGTCAAAGTCATTAACTCTTTGCAGTGCTGGGGGGCAACTCCAGGGCATCTGGCATGCTGTAAAAGTGCTTTATTGCTGAGCTACATCCCCAGTGCTTTGTAAGGTTTATTTTGAGACAGAGTCTTCCTAAGTTACCCAGATTGGTCTCAAAATTGGATCTTGTGCTTCAGCCTCATGACCTACAGGCACAAGGCACCATGCCCAGTTTGTCATGAACTCTTTGGGCTCTTTAGTTTCCTCATTTAAGAAATGGGAACGTATGTCCACCTATGCTACTTCACTGATTTATGGAAAGCAAACAGCGTGAGTAGGAGCACATTGTACATGGTATGTATGTAGTAGCTATTCATCGAACTCCTATCTATAGATAATGCTACATTAAATAAAAGAAAATGAGTGTCTAAATGATGAGAGCATTAAATCAAAATCAAACACATTCAGAAGACATGCAAAAGCTAAATAAGTTATGCAAAATAGCACTTTGTAGATCTTAATGAAAGTATTCTGTGCATCCTGTCATTAAAACATAGCATGATAAAATGGCATGAAATCATACAGACCCAGATCCAAACTACTACTCTCCCCATTTTTAGCCTTGTAAACTCAGTCAAGTTAGGGAATACCCTGCGGCTTCCGGCTGCAACTCTAGATGTTAGTGGAGGGGAGGTGGTGAGAGGATGGGAAAATAAAGACAAGAAACAAAAGCTAAGGTCAGGTGGAGCCCTCTCTCCTGATGGTGAAAGAGGAACTGCTCAACTGCTGTAAGGGTGTTTATTTATACACTTAGCAAAATACTGTCATGTGACACCCCTTTGCCTAGCAACCCATTACTTGGATTGCCTTGGGTTTGGCATTATCTGGGCTGGAGCAGCTTGTTAGCATGACTTACCCCAAGCACTCTTTGTTCTCTGAATGGCCTTGCTCCAGCCCCACACACACATGTGATCGATCAACAGCTTCAGCTGCTCCCAACAATATCCCTGAACTGAAACTCCTTTTTCCGGAACATGATTAAGATAATAACTACCTCACACAGAGGTGAGACTAGGGAGAGTTTCCTCAGCCACAAAATTTAAGCAATAGGAAGAAAACTCAATGATCGAGATAAGTAATATTTTAATTAAAATAAAGAACTTTTAAATAGAAGTTAGTCTTAAAGGTACATAGTGAACAGAATATCAAACTATTAAAGGAATAACCAGGTTGGTGATACTGACTTTGCTTTTGCCTTCGGTTTCAATATGGTTCCACAAAGCATTGGCTGTACATGAATTAAAATGATAAACTGAACACGGTAATACATGTAAATACCTAGGACAGAGCACGTCACAGAGTAGGGATTCTGTGAATTTCTGATGAAGGAAGGAATGATCAGAGTCATTATAAGAACAAGGTACGGTAAAAATGAAGCTCATGTTTCAGTGAATACTATTAACTTCCGTCAATTTGTGTTTTACCTATAAAACACTTCCAAGTGCCTCCCCTTTCTACTTTCATAATGAAATCACCAGACAGGCGCCCAGACACATTCACATAGGAGGAACTGGGTAGGTTCCAGAAACACCTATGAGACGCCAGAGCCTCTGTTCTCCTCTCCTTACTGCACCCCAGCACCCCCCACTGTGCCTGTCCGAAGCCTCACCAGCCCTCAGAAACGTGGCTCTGATCAACCAGACTTTAGCTTCTGAGCCCGGCTCTCAGCCCTGCATATCTGCCCTCACCTTCTGTCACCCACTGCCCATGAGAACTGCCATTCAGACCGTTTCCCAGCACTGGGTGGCAATGGCAGGTATCTGGGAAACTCTTCTTTCCTTATTCCCATTCTTCCAGGCCCTGGGAAAAGGTACGGAGAGCATACGGTTTTGCAGGGGGCTCCTGAGGACAGACAACTGTACCCATGAGAAGGTGCTATTTCTTAGACCCCAGTGGAGAGCTGGCACTATGGTAGAAAAGCTAGAGATACTGGTTGCCTTCCAGGTCAAGCTCATGGTTCCCACAAATTGCCTATTAGAAAAGAGTAGGGATTTTTAAAATCAAAATATGTGTATGTGGGTAACAAAGTAAATAGTCTAGAAGAGCTTAGACTGGAAGCCACACCGTCACTGTCCATCCCACCCACCCACAGTGCGACCTCCAGAATCTCAATTATTCCTCTTGTGACTGCTTCATCACAGTGGGGAAAGTGCTTCTTCCACTATTTCTCAGTCTGTCTGTTGTAATTGGTAGCTCTCGTTGACCATGTGAGCCATATTGACAAGGAGATTTTAGCTCATTTACTCTCCTTCTCGGCATCATTTCCTCCTAGGCTTTGACATTTGTTACTATTTTTGGTCTTTATTGATTTATGGATTTCATTGTATCTTTTTCTTCTTGTGGTACTGGGGACTGAATCCAGGGTCTTCACACTAAGCTACTTCCCCCTCCCTTTTTAATTTATTTGAGCCGGGATCTTGCTAAGTCACTAAGTGGCCCTAGCTGGTTTTGAACTGCCACCCTCCTGCCTCAGCCTCCCAGATCACTGGGATTACAGGCATGGACCACCACACCCTTAAATCCTACAAACACCCGTTATTGTCCCAATCATTTTCAGCAGTCTCCTCCATGATGACAGTGTAAGAAACCAGCACTCTGCCCTCGGTCAAGTGATTCTGACCTGACCATGACAGCAGGGTGGCCTTGGCTGGCACACTGGCACCTTCCAGGATTCGGTCCTCTGAAACTAAGCTATGATCTTCACCTGAGCTCAAGGAGAAGAAGAACAAAGACAAAGATGAACAAATCCTGGTTGGCAAGGTCACCACAAGCCAGTGGTGAGGGCAGAGCCTTTCCTCCCATCCGTGAGTCCTTAGCCGGAAGGAAACGCACAGCATGGTGTCTACTGAGAAGACAGCCTTCACTGTCGGCCAACCTGCTACTCTTCTCTAGATGCAGGCCGCAGTCCTGACACAGGCACGTCCACAGTTTGCAGAGGTTTCAGTCCATAGCCAGCTGGCTCCAAGGCAGGGCAGCACGGAAGAGGGGCATCGCAGAGGAGAAACAGTCCATGGCAGGGCAGGCAGGAGGCAGCAAAGCAGGGATGTAACAGAAGCAGTAGCAGTCAGCCTGCCTCTGCCATTTATCCCATCCAGGCTGCAAGTCTACTAATTGGTGCCACCCATCCCCAGGGTGGGGCTTCCATTATCCACACCCTTAGTCCTAATATTAATACAGGGAAATTTATTCGACTACAACTACAAAACAATGATTACCCACATTTAAGCATAGGAGGTCCTGATGCCTCATCATGGACGCTAGTGAGAAGTCGAGTGAGAAGTCGAGTGAGAAGTCGAGTGAGAAGCACCTGGATTGGAGGCATCTGGTCCTTTAACTACTGGAAGCCTGAGTTATCCAGGGTTCCCCTTCCTCCTTTTTCCTTTTGCTCTTCTGCCTGTTCCTGCTGCTACCATCCCATGATCTTCAGTAAATGTAGCTACTAACTACTTAGTATGAAGTGTATGCTTAGCCGTTCTGTCCTTGGTATACACAAGAACCTGGACTATTTTTGGCCCACTCATCTGTAACAATATGGCACCCTTAGTCCACATTCACACACCCTAATCCAGCCCCCTTTGAAACACCCCTCCTGTTACCACGTGAGGCTTTGGAGGGACGTCTACACATAAACCATAGCAATCATTATCAAGTGAAGAAGCAAAGATTATGGCAGTCACAGTTTCATTTTCCATTTTATTCAACAATATCAATTTAACAAATACTGTTGGATGTCAACATCATGCTACACGTTGGGAGCAGGAAAGTTACCAAAACCCACACAGACATGTACAAGTTGAAGGCCTTTTGGTTTCATTTTGTTTTAGAATTGTAACATTTTCTTCATAAGTTTATTGACTGTGCATTTAATTTCTTAGGGGAACATTCCCAGTTTTTATACTCATATCCATGTGACGCTCTGGTTTAGCAGAGCCATGTTCTCACTCTGCTCTGTGGCCATGGAGCTCTGTAAAGCAAAGACCACCTATGTAATCCTATATGGACACAAAAACAATTCTCAGGCCACTTCGTCAAACGTCTCTCCCTGCCTCACCCCTGCCTTCTTGGCAGCCCATGGCTCCACACCCACACTCTAGATAAACCAGACTTTAACTTAGAGCTGGGGTGTGGTTCAGTGCAATGGCATGCCCTTAGCATACACAAAGCCCTGGGTTCAAATCCTGCACCAAAATAAAAAAAAATTATGAAGGTCCATTCTGTCAGTTGTCCATAGAGACATAGAAGAAACGTCTACCTCCAAATTGAGAAGGTGCCATCAACCCAAAAATGGAGTCAGATGCACCAGCTCAGCCTGTAAATGAGTTTGTTAGGGCTGATGTGCAGAGCCAGGATGACCAGTGGGCTCCAGCACCACCAGAGTTGCCAACCCTCTGTGCTAATCTACAGTTCATTTGTCACTCTAAGGTGAATAGCAAAAAGCAGAAACAAAAGACAAACGTCCTCGGGGGAAGTTCTGTGTCCTCCATGCCCATCTCGTCCTCTTCAGGCACCACTGAAGTGGTGGGTCGCCCTGGTTTGCTGCTGCATGATGCCAACCTCAGCACCTGGCAGGGATGCCTGGACAGCTAAACAGTAGCACACTGGGAAATGCAGTTCTTTTGGACAGGTTTCGGAAGCCCATTCTACAGTGCCCTGTCACATTTTTCTCCATAATCAGGTAATGGATACATACAAAGGCATTTTTCATACAAGTCCTTGTACCACTTCTTTACACACATTTTCTTCATTTTACATTAATCCCTCAGACATTTCCCTGGGAAAATTCTCCTGCTATGACCCTACATCATGTTTTTATAGTTGTACAATATTTCATGATGTGAGCATATCATTGTTTATTCAGCCATTCTCCTATTAGCAAAGGCTTGTCTGTTTCCCAGTTTTCTCCAAATGACATTGCAACAAACCTCTATGCACTCATGAATGTGATGCATTTATGTTTATGCAATAAATTCCTGGAAGTGCAGTGCTCATTACTATAGTTTGGGTACATGTCCCCCAAAGGTCCATGTGTTACCCAGTATGGTGCTCCCAGAAGATGATAGAATTTGAAGAGGCAGGGCCCAGTGGAGGATTTGTGTCACTGTGTCTGTGCCTTTAAAAGAGATCATAGTACCCTTGTTTCTTCTTGGCTTCCTGGCACCACCAGGTGAATAGCTCCTTCTTCCAAATGCTCTGACCACCGTGGACAGCACGCCTTGCCACAGGCCTAAAGCAGCCCTGCTGACCACCATGGAATGAAATCCCCAAACCATGGGCCAGAACAAACTTCTTCTTTTTAAAGTTTATTGGCTCATATATTTTGTTACAGTACCAGAAAGCTAACACACTCATTTTCAAAGAGTATGTAATGTTTAAATTTGTAATAGATCTTTGATTGTTTTGGTTTTTTGAGACAAGGTCTCACTGTGGAGATCTGACTGTACTTGAGCTCACTATGTGGCCCAGGCTAGCCTCGAACTCACAGTAATCCTCCTGCCTCAGCCCCTCAATTGCTGGGATTAAAAGTGTGTACCAGGGGTGGGACAAGATGGTGGAACAGTAAACAGCAGGGTAAGTGGCCTCCCTGAAAGACACCATCCAGATGCCGGAATATAGCAACATGGGGAAGACAAGAAGGAGGGAGGTGGGTCCTCTGGACCCAGGAAGAATCTAAAGCAAGAATTGAAGCCCACAGAAAGAGTGGAAAGAGGCACTTAGACAAGGAGGGTGGTGGCTGGTGGCACCTCTGCCTGGAGTCGGACCCTCTCAGTGAAAGAAATTGCTGCAACCTGGGGACTCACGGTCTGAGAGCTGTGGCCACAGCGGCAGCAACCCTGGAGTTCTCCGCCCAGAGAGACGGCGTCAGAGGAGAGTAGCAGTGGACGGGGGAGCAGACCTGGAGAACTGTGAGTGAGGAGGTCCTCACCCTCCCGCATGAGGAGGAGATTGGCAGGGAGACATCTTACCCCCAAAACCGTGAGCCACAGTAAACCTTTTCTCTTCACAAACTGATGGTCTCAGGTATTTGCTACAGGGATAGAACTTTAACACAGGTGCTAGTTCATCAAATGCACCATGAAGGGGTCAGTGTTGGCATTTGAAAACCCTGTAGAGTCTAAATATGCTCAACCTTAATGATTTCCAGAACGTGTCACATAATAATGTCACTTAATGGAAGATCAATGGGACACATCAGACAGAGTGAGAGAGTGGTAATTCCAAACCAGCAGTGTAAGTACAAGGGCATTAAAGAGAGAAGAAATAGGGGCCGGGGATTTAGCGCAGCAGCATAAGTGCCTGCTTGGCAAGTGTGAGGTTGTGAGTTCAATCCCCAGTACCAAAAAAAAAAAAAGAGAGAGAGAGAGAGAGAGAAGAAATGAAGGAGGTGTAAAAAGAAGGCACAGAAAAACCAGTATTCTTACAAGAAAAAATGGAGAGGGGAACTAGTAGAGAAATTTTAATTTTCTTTCACCCACCCGTTCAGTAGGCTATGTATTTATAGGTGGGCTGTTGTGAGCGAGGCAGTCACTGCAGGCTCTTCCAGACCTAGGACGTGCCGCCCCGCTGGGGCAGGACCAACAGGGGCAGGACTAGCAGGCTGCAGAGAGCATCCTCCTGGCCAACAGGGGTCTGACACGGCATCCGTGGAGGACGTGGCACTGAAGCTGACAGCAATGAGATGGAAATGCACTGCCAGGTTAAGGCAAGGTAGGAAAAAGAGCCCTTTGAATGTCCCAGGCGTGTACCAATAGCTAGAATCAAGACAACCTGGAGACAGCCAAAGTTCTCACAGCAATTGGTTTCCCACTATTGACTTCCTAATAGAGGTCTGCTCTTGAGTTATGCTGCTTTTCCTTTTCAACGTGCTGCAGAGCTGGCTGGACGCACCCTTGCTTCTCAGGGCCAACTGATTCTAAACACTGCTGGCCGACAGTCTTGCCACGCAGGGCCGTGTAGTGGACTTTGCTAGGACCCTTTGCTTCTGTTCCTACAAGCACCTCTTGCCTGTCCCTGGAATAAAACTGAACCAGCCTCTTGTCTTTTTCTATCTTACCTCATCCTTACTGAGTTTGGCAGAAATTTCTCCAGGTTTGGGGCTGCTAAACATTGCTCTCTATTTCTACATTCCTTTGGTCTTTTCAGTAAAGGACGAAGAAACAGGAGTTTTAAAACCTTTCCCAGAAAGTCTCCAAAACCATGCATTACCTGCACTGCAAAGCAATGTGGTGTCTTGGTATCTGCTCATTGCAATTCTTATTACTGCACCAAAAGATGCATTTTTGCCCACAGACAACAAAACATAGCTTCCTTTAAAACAGCAGAGAGATGAAGTGCTGGATTAACAAGCAGGGCAAAACCATTAGGTGGTGATTTCTTTTGCCAGGTCCAAGAAACTGTTTGCATTATCAAAACTATTATGCTGACGAGATTAGAAAATCTAGAATTTGATGTTGGAGAAAAACTGCTGTCTTCGCGGCTGACAGCATCTCCATGTGGATGACCCACGGGAACGGGCAGCCTCCGTGTGTCACAGGCCCCGCCTTCGCCTTCCATCTCCTCACCTGCCTCAAGCTCCCCGCCACCTGCCTGAGTGACGTGAACTCCCCTACGCCCGCAGCTCTCATGGACAACTTGGAAATAAAGACACACGATCCGGGCTAACAGGAAGACTGAAGCTTACTGGCTGCATAAAAGCTAAGCTTCCAGGAAGGGAGGCTGCTGGCAATGCCACCCAAAAGGCAATGCATTAACAAAAGTTGTCACAAATGGAACCCACGCATGCAGACTAATTACAAGAGAGCTGTTCTTTCTTCTTTCCCTTTCTGACTGTGAAAGTTTTCCACTCTAGTTGATATTATCAGAAATGCTAAGTCTCCCAAAACCTAACTGTTCTTACACTTTAGGAAATGTTTAAAAGCCAGAAAAAGATAAGTTGTCCACAATAAACAGGTTTTAAGGACTTCCTCCAAGATGGCCGCCCAGATAACACCGTGACAGGGAGGCTCCCTGAATATACCATCAAAATGCTGGAATATAAACTAATATAATAACAGAGAGAAGAAAAAAAGAGGGAGATGGGTCCTCTGGACCCAAGAAGAATCTAAAACGAGAACTGTAGCCCACGGAAAGAGTAAAAGAATGAAATAAAGGTGGAGACCAGCAGCACCTCTGTCCAG
>RJWM01017878.1:0-42200 GCA_004363535.1 Dasyprocta punctata | reverse complement strand
ACACCAACACAGGCTGAGCAGTGCCTTTCACAGAGCAGTGCCTTCTCCCTAGAGACCTGAGTTCCAGCTTTGTGAGACCAAATTCTATGCAAATGCTTTACCACTAAGCTATATCCCTAGCTCCATTTTTATCTTCTGTCTAGATAGACAATTATATGAAGTTTTTTTTATCTCCTGTCTGGATAGACAATTATATGAAGTTAATAAAAGATCATTAAAATTTAAGAAATATTACAACTAAGTGGCAGCAAGACTATTTAATCATACTCCCTCTCTTTTACATACTCCATCTGTGCTATATTAATTTATATTTGTGACTATGTTCAAGTCATTTCAAATGTAAGGGAATAGATTATCAAGAACAAAACCATCATTTCTTCTTTTTAAAAATCTGCCCCTTTTCTCTTTGATCAAGTTTAGCCGTGTAAACCATAGTCATACTTTTTCTGGTGTGTGATGAGTTACAGTTATACTGCAAGATGATTATCTATTTAGCCCTAGGAGTGATCTGGAAAAATTGGAGTGGTTGATACTTCTAGGTAAGTCACCTCTGGCCAAAAGCAGTTCTAGGGATGTGATCTAGAGATTCTCAGGAAGTATCCCTTAGGGTGAGATGACCCACCCTAGTACATGGTCCATGGTCTGTTAGCAGCAAGCTCGATGAAAGACTCACTAAGCAAGCAAAGGGTTATTTATTCTACCACTGGTATCCCTTTCAGAAGCCAAGTTTAGTGAGTGCATACTGCTACCTATCATGAACATTGAGGTCTAGAACTACTGAGGAATACAAGTTCCAGGAACCCAACAAACAGAAGTCACAGCCTCAGGTGAGGCTAGTAAAGGCAGGGAGGCCTGTCAGATATTTCACAAACTCAGCTCTGAAATTTTCTCTTCATATAAACACATACTAATTTTTCCCTTTATTTATGTCTAATGTGCCATTTTAGTTATGTTCAAGTTAACTGAAGAATTATTGCTCTCATGATATAATTATACTCTGCAAATTAGAAATTTGTCATTATATACTTGATATAAAAGAATTTGAATGGATTCTTTTTTTTAGTATGTTTGCAGTACACAGTGAAATACATTCATAATGGGTAGTTGATACATGTATGTGGCACATCTTAATTCTTTTTACATCCCCTTTTCCTACCCCTCCTAACATCTTTTAGTCCCCTTTGCATTTGCCAAAGATCTAGCTCCCTATTTTCTATAGTCTATCTCTTATTTTGTTCTTTGATTTATCTTTTATACTTTGAGTTTGTCATATAAGACATTTAAATTTATGTGTCTCATTTATTTCACTTAATATTATGGCCTGAAGGTACATCCATTTTCTTACAGATGTCTCAAATTTATCCTTTCTGACAGAATATAACTCCATTGTTTATAAATACCACATTTTCTTTATTCATTTGAATGGTTTCTTAATCCAGTTACAGTATTTCAAGAGATTTTCACATCACATTTGCTGCTGGGAAAAGTAAGAGCAATCAGAAATATAATACATGCTGCAATTTTAAATTGTTAAAATTTTTTTTCAAAAGTTTTATAAACTACTCATATGAACTAAGTCTTATTCATAATTACTACCAATAATTTGGAAAGATTACTGTTAAATTGTCATGCTCAGGAATTGTATGTAGTGACTTCAATCCTAAAAACTATATAAGGAGCCAGAGGTATAGCTCAGTGGCACAGCACCTGCCTGGCAAGCACAAGGTCCTGAGTTTAACTCCTGAGTTTAAAACATAAACAAAAACAAACAAACCACTATATAAAAATATTATGTTTGCATAATAAAAAAGGAATCTCAGGTTTTCATCAAATTCTTGAGAAGTATTTATTTGGAAACTTACATAAACTCAGTATCATCCTTAATACATTTACTTTATTTTCTTATTAAAAGTATATGATATATAAAGAAGACAGAATTTTTCATCAAGCTCCAGGTAATTGTCCCCAAATTCTCTTTAATTTATCCCAGTGTGGGGTACAAATATAATTTCTATGGATGAAATAACACACACACAGTCGGGTGTGTTGGCGCACACCTTTAATCCCAGCACTTGGGAGGCTGAGTGTCTTAGTTACTTTTTGCTCATTGCCAAGACAAAATACCTGACGCCCAAAATTAGGAAAGGAAAGATTTATTCTTACAGTTTCTTGGGAGTTTCAGTCCATAAAGTTGGCTCCAAGGCGGCATGGGGTGACGGGGCTACTGTTCATGGCAGCTGCAAGCTGCAAGGCGCTGGCGAGAGAGAGAGGGCGGAAGCCGGGAAGCAAGCAAGAGGAAGACCCGCCTTCCCTTATACTGTATTTCAGCTCCACCCCTGGGCGGGTGTAGCAGTCACGTCATTAATCCTGGTGCTAGACAACAAACTGATCACAAGCATCAGACTCAGCCCAATCAAAAGTATAAGGACTTGGGGGTACATAGCATATCTTATACACTGAGGTAGGAGGAGCGTTGTGAGTTCAAGGCCGGCTTGGGCTACAACGCAAGCGCAAGGCTGGCCTGAGCTACATAGTATGACCCTGCCTCAAAAAACTAGGGCTGGGAGTTTGGCTCAGTGGCTTAAGCGCCTGCCTGGCAGGCGTGAGGTTGTGAGTTTGATCCCTGGAACAACAACAAAAAAAAAAAAAAAAAAAAAAAAAAAAAAAAAAAAAAAAAAAAAAAAAAAAAAAAAAAAAAAAAAAAAAAGGAAAAGAAACAACACACACACATACAAGGTTGAAAACCAACAGTTTAAGCTTTAGATCAAGATTTTTTAACATGAAATCCTTTGATGGGTTTTAGCAAGTATGATAAACATACAAGTGCAGCTTTCTGGAGAAATAAAGTCAATAGTTTATCAGATTTTCAGAGTTTAAGGAGTTGGCCTCAGGGATTTCAAGTTCTCTATAATTTCACCCCTGAAGAAGTAATGATACAAGTTAAGGGGTAAATGATAAAAGTTAAGGGTTAAGGACTGATCAGGCCTCCAATATGATAGGCAGGAAAAATGAAGGAACTGTACAACTAGAACTACTGTATTGCCATCTCTTTGGCTCTGTCTTTGAGAATTCTAGTTTTGACCTCTCTTTTCTCAAATTCAGCTAGTATAGTAAGAGGATCTTAAAATCTTCATTGTATTAGTGTATGCCACCTCTCAGACCACCAGAAGACCAAGCAGAAGCTAGGGTGGAGTTCAGTGTATATAAACATGCAAACAAAATAATTTCAAATACTCACATGTGATCCAGCACAATTAAAAAAATGAGCTTTACTGGGAGCTTTAGCCAAAGTCTTAAAGCCAATACCATGAAAAGTACATTTGCCCAGACTATTTTCTCTGTATTTCCAAAGAACTTTGTACATATCTACAATTCTATATATCTAGGTATATGTTACGGTTTGTGTTTGGATGTCTCCCCAAAGCCTCGTGCAGTCATGGAGTAGGCTGAATCTATCGTTGGTGATTGGTTTGTTGTCTATCACTGGGATTGGTGTTGTGAGTGCTGCACCCGCCCAGGGGTGGGTGGTCGGCATACAATATAAAGGAAGGAAGGAGGTGTGCTTCTCCCTTTTTCCCCTTTTGCCCTTTTCACTCTTGTCACTCATTTCCACCATAAATGGTCACCCTCAGCCATGCCACGCTGTTTGGAGCCTGCTGAGTATATGCTGAAACTTCCACAAACTGTAAGCTAAATAAACCTTTCCTTACTTCATTTTGAGTAACAGCAACAAGAAAAAATTAACCAAGACAGTATATTTCCCTTGAGGCCTAGCAGAGTTGACTGAAGTCATAGTACCACTAAACTACACTGTAAATTACAGTACCACTGTAAATATTTGTTGATGGGTTTTTCTTTGCTAGTAGGCTATGAGTTCCTGAGAGGTAGATAAACATTTATTTTGTTCTTAAAACAGTACTTAGTATATAGTACACTACCAATATTTTCTCAATTAACAATAAAGTAATATGCACCAATAAAACTCTTGAAGACATAGGTGCAGGTAAGATCTCTCTCTAAATAGAATGTCCATTGCACAAGAAATAACATGAAGAATCAACAAGTGGGATTATATCAAATTAAAAAGCTTCCATAAAGCAAAGGACACAACCAATAGAGTGAAGATACAGTCTACACAATGAAAAAAAAAATGTACCAGCTATTCCTCAGGAGAACTATTATTTAGAATACATACAAAGAACTCAAAAAATTACACCCCTCCAAAATGAAAGCCCAATCAAAAAAATTGAGCAACTAAAATGAAGACACTTCCCAGAGGAAGTATAAATGGCCAATAAATACATGAAAAAAATGTTCAACATTTCTGAGCATTAGAGAAATGCAAATTAAAACAACACTGAGACCCCATCTTATGCCAGAAAGAATGGCTGTATTACTTACTTTTTCTCTTGTTGCTGATGCTCAAAATTAAGGAAGGAGTTAATTTAGCTCACAGTTTCTTGAGGTTTCAGTTCTTATCAGCTGGCTCCAAGGAAGGGTGGCATGGCAGAGGGCAACAGATCATGGCGGCCAGAAGACAGCAAAAGCAACAAGAGCAAAAAGGAAGGAGTGCAGAGAGAAGACTCTTTTGGTCCCTTATACTGTATGTAGGTTACCCACCCTAGGGTGGGTATAGCACTCACATCTATAATCCCAGCATTGAATCATGAATTGATCACAAATTCTAGAAGCCTGCCCCCATGACTGCATGAGGCTTTAGGGGGACATCCAGACACAAATCACAATAATGGCTATCACCAAGAAATCAAATAATAACAAATGCTAGAGAGGGTGTGTGGTGGGGAAAACCCTGCTACATTGTTGGTGGGAACATAAACTAGTACAACTACTATGGAACTCAATATGGACATTCTTCAAAATATTAAAATTAGAAATTCCATTTGACCCATCTATTCCCCTTCTAGGTAACATCCAGAAAGAGTGAAGATATCATAGTAATATATGCACGCCTATGTTTATAGCAGCACAATTCATAATAGATAAATCTTGGAAGTAGTCTATAGATCCATCAGTAGATGAACGGATAAAGAAAATGTGGTATTTATATATAAGGAAGTACTACTCTGTTATAAAAAGGATAAATTTGAGTGATTTGTAGGAAAATGGATATACCTTGAGACCATAAAGTGAAATAAATCAGACACAATATTAAATATCACTTGGTTTCTCTTATATGAGAAAACCAAAGTATAAATAATTTAAAGAGCAAAATAAAAGACAGGGGCTGAGATTTAACTCAGTGGCTTAAGTGCCTGCCTGGCAAGCATGAAATCATGAGTTCAATCCCCAATACCAAAAAACAAAACAAAACAAACAAACAAAAAAATGAAAACAAAATAAAAGACAATAGGAAACAAGAGAGATAGATCTTTTACAAATGGGAAGGGGATCTAGAAATGAAGAGAGTGCAGGACATGGTGGTGCCCACTTGTGATACCAGCATTTGGGAGGCAGAGGTAGGAGAATTACTATGAGTTTGAGGCCAGCCTATGCCACACAGTGAGTTCAAGGCCAGCCTAACTATAGGGAGACTGTCTCAAAAAACCTAAAAAAGAAAAAAAAAAAAAAGAGAGAGAAAGAAAGAAATGAAGTGGGGGAGAAGGGAGATGGGAAGTAAAAAGGATTAAAATGTGATACATACATGTATCAACTCCTCAAGATGAATGTATTCATTATGTATCACAAACATGTACTAATAGGAAAAGTAAATAGTCACCAATGATTTTCAAATCTAAGATTCCTTAAATAGTAATATACCAGGAAGAGATATTTTCCTTGTAAATTAATACATTAACTTTATGATGCAAACTTAATGTTGATTTGTGTAATTTATAATCCATTTTGACCATAGATATGCTGAATAAAAATGTTCTAGACAACTACAGATGACACAAGTCCTGACCAGTAATCTACTCCTACTGTCAAGAAAAGTTGTGAATCATGTCTTTTTGTTTCTCTTTTGCTTATTTTCTGCATATAAAAAGTGGACTAATTTGGAACAATACAATGTAATCTCAATTGCATGCAGAGATTTCAGTTTCTATATTACCATACATTATCTCATTTGAGTACAAAAATCTCGTTAGAGTTCTGTTCTACAGATAAAGAAACTAAGGCCCAAAAAGTTCAAGTCATTTGCACAAAGTGTTACAGAGTCCGAACTAGAAACTAGCTCTTCTGATTTGTATGGTAGTGCTCTTTTTCTCTGTAAAGTTAGTGGAATTAAATTTCTCCTCTTCCAGATGAAAAATTTTTCCTTTTTTTCTGTGGTGCTGGAGATTGAACACAGGGCTTCACATATGCTGGGAAAATCTTCTACCAATGAGCAACATACCCAGCCCCAGATGAATTTAATAGTATGTTATTACACATAAGCAGATAATTGGCCTTGTCATTCCTATATCACTGAGAGAGTCAACATACATTATTAACATGTACTGATTTGAATAATACGTTTCCTAGAATGATACGTCGGTTTATAAGCCACATCCTTCGTTTGAGATCATTCAGCTTTCAGCTATGTATGCTGCATTTATTGGCTCCGTATGTAGCTTCCTGTTTGGTCTCGTAAGCATTGGTTTAAAGTTCTTACTTCTGAGCCTTGCCTTCTCTTCCTGTTTACTAGGGAGCTCTGGGAAAAACACGGTCTGATTGTTTAATCTGTGAACCATGCACGTATCTTTGTTTAATTTTTATCGCAGGCACTCTTGATCACCACCAGGGGGCAAAAGCCTACCAGATGGCTTCTCTGCAATACACTCTATAAAGGACTGTACAGTGCAGGGACCCTCAGTGTCTGATTCTTGATGGAAGCTCCCTGCTAATTATTTCAACCACAAGGCCCCAGGGAGAGAACAAAGGCTCAGCACAGAGGGCTCTTGTGGCACTTAACCGTATAGCAACCAGAAACAGCTCACGACACCCTTGTCAGTTTAAAAGGAGCAATAAGATCCAGGAGCGAGTGACAAACAGAAGGTGGGTTTTAGTAACTGCAAACTCCTCTGTGTGTTTTCTACAGCTTTGATATGTAGGGTGGTATTTACCATCTCATCCACTCAGAGCTTTGTCAGTTCTTTTTCTGTGTAAATACTAAGCGGTGAATTTCTTTTTTTTTTTTCCTTTTCAATCTTGATCTTCCATTACATTCTTGGCTTATGTACTGTGGATGGTTTATCTTTTATAAAATTATTCCTTTAAAATATTTGTAATCTACATTTTCACTTACGTCTTCGAAATAATGTAATCTAGAGACGAAGGTGAAGAGAACTCAAAGATTAAATTTAATTAGTATAATTTCTTCACAGCAGGAAGCAAACGAGGTAAACAGCAAGTAGGACCTTTACAACTCGGTGAGCCCAGCTTTCTCGGCCTCCACTCACAGCCTCTTTTTTACCTCAGGAGTGATGAATGACTTTAGATAGGTAATAGAGGAAGCATACAGGTACCATGAAGCTTTCCAGGGTTTACGTAGAAAATATTTCAAAAAGTCTCGTCATAAAACACGGACAGAAAGGTGGGAAAGATCAGGAACACCCCCGCTTCCCCGCCCCGCCGCTGTTGGGTCAAAGGGATGAAACTTGACTCCTGATCCAGCCCCGTCTCAAACACGCCCAGTCAAAGCTTTTGAAACCCTGCAGAACCCTTTCCCACCAGAAAACGTGTTTGCCTTTGATTTCCACCTCAGTTTCTTTTCTCTAGGACTAGCTAGGCTGTACGCCCCACCTCATAAAATGGTTGTCGCTCAGGGGAGTGGGGACTCCAGCGGCCCCCTCCCCAAGACTCCTTACCGTGCTGGCCGCTTTCGACCCCTTCGCCCCGCCCCTCCCGCCCCTCCCGCCCCAACAAGCGCGGTCTCAGCGCCAGTAAGGAAACCCGGGAGGAGGCGGTGGCCCGAGGCGCACGCTCCCTGCCAGCTTCCGGCAGTTCAAGGGTTAAAACGAAGCGGCGGCGCGCGCTGAGGGGAGAGGCGGTTGCTGACAGGTGGCGCCTGCGCACTGGGAGCGCTCATTGTGCCCCGCAGCTGCCGAGCCGCCCGCCCGCCGCCCGTTCGGCGCGTCAGTCGGCGAAGAGTCCAGTGGTGGGTGCGGACCTTGAGATCGTTCCCGCGGCCTCCTCTTCCCGTTCCCCTCACCCCTACCCCGTACCCTTCACCCTCTTCCCGGCTCCGTCACTCCCCCCCACCCCCCCGCACACTCGAGACGAGAATGCCCTGCCCGGAACAACCTAGCAGCGCCTAGATGGCTTTGGTCACGGTCCAGCGGTCGCCTACCCCCAGCACCACCTCCAGCCCCTGCGCCTCGGTGAGTCCCTCCCGGCGGCTGCTCCGCTTGCTTCTGTCACTGCGGCTCCGCTTTGCCTCAGCGGGTCCCGCCGAACGCCACTGCGCACGCGCCGCGCCGCTTCCCAGGCCTTGGCACTCTGCTGCCGCGAACCCCCCACACCCTTTACAGATGAGCTGCAGGAACTGCAAGACGTTGGTTTATTGCCCCCATCACTCTGAGCACCCAGCTTCTCACAGTCCTCGCCCTGAAATCCCCGGTGGCATGCCTTCCAGTGCTTGAGCATTTCCTTTCGGGAATGAGTCATTCTTGCTTTTCACCCTCCCCCTTCTTTTACCCTCTGTTGCTCTGCTGCAGGAAGGGGACCAAGGGTCTCTAGTGTTGGCCCTTACCCAGACCCACATCCTCTTACCCACACCATTTCAGGAACCCCTTCTGTATTTGCACACTGCTTATCCTTCAGACTCGCCTGAGTATGTGCCTACCCACCTAGTCACTTGCCATCTTGAGCTCTGTACTGTTTAAGCTTCATTGGACTGCTGAACTGTAGTTATTCCTCGGTTTCTTCCTTTTCCCAAACGGTGGCAGTTGGGTTTCCTCTGCTTCTTGGACTTCTAACCTTTCTTCAATGAAGTCTTGAAGCATCTGGTGCTCTTCAGTAACCAGTACCAATTCATTTCCATCTTATGGACATTTATGTCTTACATTCATTGCTCATGATCATTCTTGTTCTAAGGTCATGTTTGAGTGGGTTATTATTTCAGATGCCTATGCCAATAAATTATGCTTCCTGATGGAAAACATGCAGTATCTACCCTTTTCCTGCAGGGCCTGTCTTTGCCTTGCACTTTGCCTCAGCCCCATTCCTTTGCAACTGTTCTTCTAGGCTTCATTTTTGAAAGTATTTATTTAAAAATAAAATATTGCAGCAGTGGAGCAAAACCTACTTAAAAACCCTAAATTTGTTCTAGAGGGAAACAGACTAAATGAAAATGATAAAACTCTATAGAATTGTAATTTTGAAAGAAGTGTTAGTGGATTTAGTAGTATCAAGTTGCAGAGAGGTATTCAAAAACACTACACCGACTTCCATTATATAAAAAAATCAAATTACTCAAAATTTATTTAACTGGGACATACAGTTTGATATCTTCAAAAAATACTGGCCCATGACTTTAAATAGCTTCTTGAGTTTCAAGGTTTTTTTGTATGCATAATTGTGTTTTCATCTTTTCCGAGTTTTCTTTTGCATATTGTGTGACCAAATTGACAATTTTATCTTAAGTGATTCTGTTTCAAAGGTTAACTTATCTGTGGTGTTCCAGAGAGTAGACAAGAACTATTATTCTTGGACAGAAGTTTAGCAAGTCAGATTTCCAGTGACTGAAAAGAATTTTGTAACAGTGGAATACACTGCCTTGTAATATTTTAAGTATCCATTGCTGGAAGTTCAAGTATTCAAGCAAAGGCTAGAGGACCTTTCATCTGGGAGGTGGTTTAAAGAATTCCTGCAGGAGGGGACTTTAAGACTCTGTCTTTAAGATTCTGTGACTTGAGAATTATTGTACTTTAAAACTGATAAAACATTTTAGGGTCCTCTAAAGACAGGAACCATAGGGAATAGAAATTTAATATATTTTATTTTTATGTGCAGTACTTCAGGGTAGATTTTGGAAAGTCATTAACATACCATCAGACCATCTTAATTCACTCCACAAGTGAACTTTATGGTTTGTGGTTAAGAGGCCTGATTTTTGGCTGAGAAAGCAATTGAGAGTTCATACATACAGATTAGAAACCAGTATTGTAGTAACATTTTCCCTGAGCATTGTTGAGAATGGTTTATTCTAGAATAGTACATTTATTAAGTTGTTATCATACCAATTTCTTGAGGTTATTGATTAGTACACAGTATATCCCTATCTACTTGATTTGGCTTCATTAGCCAAAACTTGGGTTACTTTAGAATCTTGAGGAATGTTAATAGTCACTTTTGACATAGGTAATTAAACTGATCATGTGACAAACTTGATTGTTAATCCAAATCACTGATATTTCTATATGTACTATCCTATTCATTTCGGTTGTTTATACTTAGCCTTGGGTACAAAGGAATCCTGGCACTGGTGTGTGTAACAATTAGCATTGTTAGTGTGACTGATAAGCCAGTTATCTTTCCTTTTAAATTTGGCTTCATCCAGAGCTATATGTAGCTGAGTTGTCCAATGTCCTTGTCCTCCAGTGTTTGGCTGCTGTCTGACCTGCATATATTTTGCTGTTGTATCTCTTGCTACACGAACTGGTTTGGTTGGTTGTTTTTTAAAAGAGAGAGTGTAAAGGAATCTAGAGAATCATAAAACAAATTTAATTTTGTGAGACTGAAGATTTAATTTTTTTCCATTAATCAATATAAGTATTCTGTTTTCACTATAGGAGAAACATGTGGAACATGTTAATACTGTTAGTTCTTCAGTAGCCCTTTAATAGGTACTAAACAATTAATCACCTTTCTAGGCCATTATACATATTAAGATGTATAAGAAATTTACCTGTCCATCAGGACTACATATCTGGCTGCCAGGGGCAGCAAAGGAAAAACAAACATGAGGTGGGAGGTTAGAAAAGGAGAGCAAGAGGAATGATACTGTATGTATGTGAGGAATTAGTTCACTACTTGCAGTGATAATAAGAATAATAAAAAAAGATCTAGCATCTCTTGGGTCCAGGCATCATGTAAAGTGCTTTATATAAATGGATTAACTCATTTACTCCTCATAATATGCCTAGAGGGAGTTGCTCTTATCCACATCTTATGTATTAAGAAACTGAGGCAAGAAATATTGAGGAACATGCCATGTGTCACTCAGTCAATAAGGGACTGGAGTTGTGATTCAAACCTAGGTTGCCTACCTTTAACATCTGCCGTCTTTCCCAGAGCATATGTTTCCCAGAGAATATCTCAGGTAGAGAGAAGCTGTATGCACCAAGACTTAGAGACAGAAAAGTACAAGGCATATCTGAAGGAATTAAATAGGCCATCTTGAGGAACACTTTGGAGGAATAGTAAGAGATAAAGGTGAGGAGATAGCTAGGGCTGTGCAGAGACACCTGAACTTAAGTGTTTGAACTTGTTGGAGACAGTAATGGAGAATCCTCAGAGGTGTTGAACAGATATGCCCATAGTAGTATTTTAAGAAAATTGATCTAGGAGCTATAAACCAGAGGGGTTTCAGGAAGAGAGAGATTCATGAGTAGAACTTAATAGAAGCTATTGTAGCCCAGATGTGAAACAACAGCTGCCTGAACTGGGACTTTTGAATTGGCAATGTGGGATAAAGGGATATACATCAGAGATTGTAGAAAAGACTCAAAGAACTTATGGATTGATTGAATATAGGAGTAAAGAAATTAGATGCCAGTTCTTGGAATATATTGTTCTTCGTAGAAAAGAAATGCTGTGTAGGACTGGAGGTATACTTCAGTGATTTAGTACTAAGAGCTAGTTAGTGTTTAGTGTGTCAGATGCCCTGGGTTCAATACCTAGTTACAACAACAACCAAAAAAATTGTCTTTTTCTCTCTCTTCTTTGTTGGTATGAATTTTCTTTTTGTAGATTACATTTTTTTTGAGACGGGATCTCGCTGGGTGGTTTAGGCTGGCCTGAACTCACTGTGTAGCCTAGATTGGCATCAGACTTGTGGCAACCCTCCTGTCTTAGACTCCCAAGTGCTAGGATTACAGGCATGTACCACCATGTCTGACTTTGTAATTTACTTTTAATTTAAAAATTATTTTTGTTTTTATTTTTAATTGATCCAGTAATGGTACATAGTTATGGGAGACAGGATGGTGATGATTTGAAACGTGTATACAATGTATAATGATGAGATGAGAATAATTGGCATAGCTATCACTTTAGACATTTATCATTGTTTTGTGATAGGGAAATTAAAAATTCTCTCTGCTAGCTATTTTGAAATATATAATTATTGCCAAGCATAGTTATCCTACTGTGTTATAGAATATTACAAGGTATTTCTCCTATTCAACTGTACCCTTGTATCAGCTATCTTCTCTCCTTTCCCTACACCTCTCCTAGGCTCTGGTAACCACTATTCTCTGATGGCTGTGAGATCAATTTTTTAGTTTTCATGTATAAAAGAGAACATGCCACATTTGTCTGTGCCTTAATGTAATATTCTCCAATTCCATCCATTTTTCTAGAAGTAATAGAATTTTTTTGCTGATATATATATATATATATATATATATATAATATTTCTTTATCTGTTGGTGAACACCTAGGTTGATTCCATAGCTTGACTATTATGAATAGTGCTACAGTAGACATGTGAGTGCAGATGTTTCTTTGATGTACTGATTTTATGTCCTTTGATATACACCCAGTAGTGGAATTTCTGGATCATATGGCAATTGTTTCTGGTTTTTTGAAGAAACTTCATACTGTTTCATAATAGCTGTACTAATTGACATTCCCACCAACAGTGCATAAAAATTCCCCTTGGCATGCTTGCCAGAAAAAAAATTTTATTTTTTATTGACAAAAATTGTATATATTTATGGTGTGCAACATGATGGCTGAATATATGTGTAATATTATAGAAGAGATTAAATGAAGCTAATGTATCCATCACCTATTATACTTTTTCTTTTGTGATAAAAACATTTAATATTCCACTGTCTAGCATTTTGAAGTGTATAATACAATATTATTAACTATAGTCACCATGCTTTACAATAGAGTTTCAGATTGTATTCTGCTGAAATTTTATGCTGTTTGGCCAAGAACTGCTTATTTCTGTCAACCTATCGATCTGGTATGAATTTTCTCAATTGATACTTGTATTAATCTGAGGTCATATAAGCGCAATACTATAATAATCTTTTACTTTTCACTAGTGTTTTATACTTTGCAGAATGTTTTTGTGTTTGTGCTGTAATTTAATTATAATGCTAAAAGACACTAAATGTTATGAAATTGGAGGGTACAAGAACCTGCACTAGAATAAGTTCCTTGGTTCCTTGTCCAGATATCTTTCCATGATGTGATAAGGGAAGCAGCATATGCAGTTTCTGATGCTGAGTCTTGACAGTTAATTGAATAAGGGGCAAGACTTGAGATACAATCTAGAATTCACCTTCTTTGGAGTTCATATATATTGCAACACTGACAAACTAGAACAGAAACATCCAAGTTGTACAAATCATTTTAAGTGATATCCTTATTCAAACTTATTAACTCTTAATTGACACAAAATTCTTATAAACATACTTAAATTAAGTATGTTAAGAGTCTAAGAGTCTAAAACTCTTCTAAGAGTTTAACTTACTCTTAGAAGAATACTAACAGCAAAATAGAAATATGAAGTTGTAGGTGCTGCAAGAGGGAGGCCCCTTTAATGCTGGGAAATGATAGTTGATGGTTTTATAGCATGGGAGGAGGAGGAAAAAGCTGGCAAGAGAAAAAAGTTAGCAATTCTTTGCTACTTAATGTAGGACAGATACCCCTGTAGGACCCAATAGTTCCTGAGAGCCATTGTTATGTTCATAATGATGACCCTGAATCATTATAAAAAGGCTTAACCTGTTTGGTCTTGATTTAAACAATCAAAATTAAGTGTAATTTTTTTTTTAATTTAAGAGGAAAAAAACACATATACGAAAGACAGAAAGCAAAAGAGACAAACAAACGACAACAGCAAATCCACAACAGTAACATTATAGGTTTACAAAACAAGATGATAGGAACTTGACAATGGTTGCAATATTGCATATTGTTACCTTCAACATGGTTGTTTACATTAACAGATATAGACATGTAAAATTGATCTAATCATGAGTATTAACCGATCTTTCTCAATAAGTAATACATTCAGCAGTATATTTTAGTTATCTTAAATATACATATATACAGATTTATGTCTTTTTCCTTTTTCCTTCCTTCTTTCCTCCTTTTCCCTCTCCCAATTACTTTTGCTCTTAGAGCAATTTCTTACCCTTACACAGTATTTATTGTAGATTTTGGATCATATATACTGTTTCAGTTTCTTACACTAGGGAAACAATACGGTATTTACACATGTGAGTTTGATTTATCTCACTTATGAGTATGGTCTCAAGTTGTGTCCATTTATTTATAAATAAGTGAAATATTTAAAAAAAAATAGGTGCCCTTCCTTCCAAGTTTCACCAAAGTTTTGATGTTTAAGATGGATCCATACTTCTGCTGGATGCAGTGATACATGCCTCTAGTGTCAGCTACTCTGGTGGCTGAGACAGGAGGATCAAAGAGTTCAAGGTCAGACTGGGCAACACAGTGAGAGTCTGTCTCTCTGTTTTAAGAAAAGTATATATTTCAATTAATTGGTAAATTCATTTACATATAATCTTATTTCCTGGCAATGCTGGGTAATATTTTTATTTCATTCGTTCAAATATAGCTATATTCCTCTCCCAACGCAGAGAAAATAAAGCTAAGGCAAACATAAAATTGATTTCTATGAAGTGTAATTACTGAAAAGGGATGCTATTGAATTTTTGCGTGCAGCCTTAGAAACTTGCATAAATTCAAGAAATAGCACATGACCATTGTAGGAAATTTGGAAATGCAGAAAAGTACAGAAAAGAGAATACGAAATGTGTACCATCATTGTTCTTTACAAAGCTAAAATGCTGCCATGTATGTAATGTTGTGTCTTCTTAAAAAGTTTGGTATATACCACAGATATATTGCCATACCATTTAAATAGCTACATTAAGTAATTGTATTATGACTCATTCTAGCCATCTATATTATTGGTGGGCATGTAACATTTTTTCATCCTTTTTTTCTATTATAAATTACATTGTAGTGAACATGGTTGGGCATATGTATTTGACTGAATTTTGGAACATTTATTGAGATTTTAAGTAATGCATTTACTGGGTCACAGAGTAAAAACAAATTTAAGACTCCTGTTACATGTTTATTCTTTCTACAAAGGTTACTCTAATTTAAATATTTATTTGAACCAGCATAGTGTAAGAATGCTCATTTCTCCTGATTAACACTGGGTATTCTCATTTCACTTGTTAATAATTGCTAATTTTTGAGAATAGAGAATACCTAGTTGGTTTAAATTTCTTTTCTTTCTTTTCCTTTTTCTTATTTTCTTTTTTTTTGTGGCACCAGGGATCGAACTCACAACCTCACACCTACCAGGCAGGCACTTAAGCCACTGAGCCAAATTCCTGGCTCTTACCTAGTTGGTTTGATTTGTGTTTTATTATTAGATAGAGTAAATATTTTTCAGGTACTTAATAGGCAATTTATATTAACTTTTTCAAAGATAAATTTGATATAATTTACAAATCCTAAAATATATCTGCTTTAATAAGGGTAAAATTCATTGGTTTTTTTAAGTAAACTTACAGAGTTGTGTGACCCTTATTTTTAATCCAGTTTCCTTTCCTTAAGCTGTTTGTTCATTTTTCAATGTATTTAACTTCTTGATACATTATAAACATTAATTCTCTTACTATATCTATTATAAACCATTTGTTCTTTAATTCAATTTTTATTATTGTTAGAATAAAATCTGCAATTAAAATTTTTGCTAGTGAGACCTTGAATGAACCAGTGTTGCTTACCTCTTCAGCCTTGTCACTTCCCAAGTCCCTGCACTGCATACTGCTCACAGTTAAGCTCACATGCCATGCTCCCTTTGGTCTCTAGGCTTTTGCACATGCTGTTCCCTTTACTTGGAGCACTTTTCCTTCATCCCTTTACCTAACTAATTCCTACTCATCCTTCAGGTCTCAGCTTAAATGTCACTTCTTCTGGGAAGCTTCCCTGACTCCACCCCCAGACCATGGTAGGTGCTCCTTCTATGTGCACCATAGCACCCTTTAGACTTAGCCATGGTGGCTCTTACCTCTTTACTGTACTTGATTGTTTGATTGCATATCTCCTCAAATAAACTTTAAACCAAGGAATGGATCCATTTGTGTATTTTTGAATCATGAAGGCTCAAAAGTATTTGATGTATGGATCAATTAATGGATTGATGAATATAGTCATATTTAGCATTTTTTTTTTCTATTTTGAGTTCTCCCATTGTTTACAAGCATAGAAAGATAGCCCAGTAAGCCACTCGTGGTGGCATATGCCTGTAATCCAAGCTATTTAGAAGGCTGCGGCTGGAGGGTCCACAGGTTTGAGGCCAGCCTGGGCAATTTAGTAAGACCCTGTCTCAAAATTTTAAAAAGTCTCGGGATAGAGCTCGGTGCTCCCTAGGTCAGTAGGTAGGTAGGTAGGTAGATAGGAAGGGAGGAAGGAAGGAAGGAAGGAAGGAAGGAAGGAAGGAAGGAAGGAATCCATTCTAGAAACTCAAAGGATAAGACTTTTTAAGACTTTTGATGTATGTTGCCAAATTGTCCTCCGGAAAGGTTGACTCAATCTTAGTTTACAATTAATATATAAAAATACTTGACGGTACCCTCTCTAAGTATCTTCCTCATCACATCTTTATCATAATCCTAGCTATTGTTTACTGAGCACTTAATGCACTAGACTTTGGACTGAGTATCTTTGCGAATGCTAGGCAAGCATTCTACCACCGAGTACCCCCTACCTCCCTGTACAGAGTATCTTAAATGCATTGTTATTTAATATTCACATTGTTCCTGTAAGGGTTGGTATTGTTTGGTTTTTGTTTTGTTTTGTTTTGTTTTTGTTGCTGTTGTTTTTGGTACCGGGGATCAAGCTCACGAACTTGCGCTTGCCAGGCAGGTGCATGCCACTGAGCTAAATCCCCGGCAGGGTCGGTATTGTTATTCTTCCTCTCTCTGCTTTTGTTTTTTGGTCCTGGGAATTGAACCCAGGTACTTACTACACACGCTAAGCACACACTACCAGAGAGCTATAGCCGCATCCCTATTATCACTATTTTATAAAGAGAATTGAGGCTCATAGGAGTAAAGTAAATCCCCCAAAGTTGTAAGTATGTTATCTAATCCCCGAATCCTTTTTTAAAACCACTAGCATTTAATTGTTTTAATTTACTCTTTTTTTAATTAGAGGTTAAACATCTTTTCATCTTTTGCTATTAGGTAGGTGCAGTAACACATGCCTAAAACTCCAGCTATACAGGAAGCTGAAGTGGGTGGATTGCCTGAGTCTACAGGCTTGAGAGCAGCCTAGGCAGGGAAGAGACACCCCTGTGTCAGTTGTTTTTTTAATTATTTTCATGTATTTTGTATTATTTAGTTTGTAAATTGGTCATATACTTTGCCCAGACTTCACCATGAGTATTTTTTCCTATGTTGATTTATAAGTAATCTTGATATGCTAAGAATATTAACCTTTTCCTGTTATATTGCAGTTTTGCCTGTTTTTCATTTGCCATTTTCATGTATAGACTTTTGAAAATTTTTAACGTCATTAATCCAAAGTTTTTGTGAATTTTTATTTTTCTTCATAGGTTAGTATTTTATGGAGATGTGTTTACCTGTATTTTCTTCAGTTGTTTATAGTTTTATATCTTAACTTTAATCATCCAAATTAATTTTACTGTGTGGTGTGAGGCACAGATTACATTTATTTTGTTCAAAAAAATTAACTTACTTCACTTTATTAAATGATCACTGTTTTTTTCCAATGGTATACACTCCACTTTGGGCAAATATATTAAATTCAACAATAAACCCCATTGAGATTCCATCTACTGGGATTTAGTTTAGCATGTATTATTTACTGCTCATTAAAATACTCGAACAGAAAATAAACTAGCTTAAATTTAAAATTTTGACTCAAGTGCTGGGAAGTCCAAAGGAGGAGTATGTCTTTGGTACTCAAAAATTATTTTCAGGCCAGGCATTACACGCCTATAATCCCAGCACTTTGGTGGCTGAGGCAAGATTACTGAAAGTTTGAGGCTAGCCTAGGCTATGTAAAGAGACCCTGTCTCAAAAAAAAAAAAAAAAAAAAAAAATCTTCAGGCCTCTCATCCTTCCTCTTCAGGCCTCTCATCCTTCCTGTCTGGCTTTATGAGAGAGGGAGTAGACTCCAGATGAGCAATGGTGAACCTTTTAGAAATTGAGTGCCCACCGACAACCCCAAACCCACTTATATACACCAAGTACCAACACTGCAGTTAAACCTAAATGCTGAGGTTTTAGTTTAGAAAAAACGACTCATACATTAACATTTTTTATCTTAAAAGAAAAACAAATAACTCATGTGCCATAGGTTTGCCACCACTCCTCTGGATTATGCTTAGTCTGAAAATGGCACTATTCAGCACTATCTTCTTATGTAGCACCATGAAATATCATTCCTGGTTCCAGAAGCTTAGAATTTCACTATTTTTTAAATTAAATGTCTGCTGTCATGTTGACTACAGCTGTACCTGGCTTGTTGTAGAAATATATGTACATATTTATGTTTTTCACTTATTAGTTCATTTGTTTTTTAAAAAGTCTATATACTATAGAGAAACTATTTCCAGTAGAAAAAAGATGATTATTGATAAGACCTTTTATCCAACTTAAAATATGCCAGAGGCTGAGTGTACATGGAAGAGACCTTAAAAATCTTGTTAATTAGCAGACATTTAATGAGTATTATTTTCAGGTAATCCATTCCATTTTCTTCTTCTGGTTCCTAGTACTGAGACCTTTTCAGGCACTTTTGTAAATTGCCTTGCATTTTTTAGCCCTTGAGCAGGGCAGTTGCTGTCACAGTGTCCCTCATTTTCCTGTTTGTCAAGGGAAATGCTTTTGGCTCTGAAACGTGAAAAGTCCTATGCTTCCTTCTCCAAAGATAGAAAGAAATATTTATTGAGTGGAGAGGATATGATTATAAATAATAGGGAAAGATAGTACTATATTCCAGCCTGCATTTTATGTAACTGATTCAGTGTTTTTTAAAGTTACTTACACCTTTTTTTGTGTACTTATACTGTACTTGAGTCTGAGGACATCTGTTTCCTGATTTTTATGTCACTACTGGGAATCTAGCAGTCAAATTAGTCTTTGGCCTCAGGAAACTTAGAGTAGAAATAAAAATGTTAATATTTGAAAAGTAAATACATGACAGTATAGTAATCACAAATATATATATAAACCTTGAAAAAGAGAAAAAAGGCTAATGGGGATTTCTGAGTTAATGGGGCTGAGCGTGGTGGTACACACCTCTATTCCCAGTTACCTGGATGCTAGGGTAAGAGGGTCACAAGTTTGAGGTCAGCCCCATGCAGTTTATTGAGATGCTGTCTGTAAACAACAACAGGCTTGGAGATGTAGCTCAGTGATAGAGTGTTTGCTTGGCATATATGGGGTTGTGAGTTCAATCCCCAGTACCAGGAAACAAAACCAAAAAAACGAAACCAAAATTGACAAAACACTGAGTGGGAATTAGTAAACAGAGGGTTTGGTGTATAGCAGGAGAGAAGAAAGCATTCTTAAGCATGAACTTCAGGCACAGGACTAGAAATATCATGTGTGTGTTAAGAATCACAGTTGTGGTGCTGATGGCATTTCGAGTGAGAAAATATGGGTGGGGAACTAAAAATACTTTGTCCTGAGTTTTAACATCTGGTAGTCTTACTTTTACCTTGAATACAGTGTATATATGTTCTCTTGAATTCTCTTTAAGGTAGCTCTTAAAATTTGTGATTATAAGAAAGAAACTTTGAAGTATAACTTCTTTTGAGAGGAGGGCACTGGAGATTGAACCCAGGGCCTTTGTACTGAGCTATATTCCCAGCCTTTTCTTTATTTTTTATTTTGAGACAGCATCTTGCCAAGTTGGCCAGGCTGGACTGAAACTTGCGGTTCTCTTGCCTCAGCCTCCCAGAGTGCTGGCATTACAAGCAGGCGCTACTGTGTCCAGGTGTGTGTGTGTGGTATTGGGATTCAACCTGAGACCCTACACATGCTAGGGAAGTACCCCAGCACTGAGCCATATCCTTAGCACTTTTTATTTTTATTTTTTTAAATTTAGTGACAGAGTCTTGCTGCTGGTGTCTTAGTACTTGAGAAACTCAGCTCAGCAATTTTTGAGAACCTTCTCAAACACTGGATTGTATGAGGCATTACGCTTGCTTAAAATTTACAAGTCTAGTGGAGAAGGCAGCTATAAACTGAGCATGTATAATCAAAACTCTCATTTCCTGAGTACAGCATGAGGACAGAAATCAAGTGTGCAAACAGAAGACTTCAGTACAGTGGGGGATAATGGGTAAGGAATGTGCAGTAGTATACCTGGAAAAGATAGATGAGCAAAATATGTTTGCAGCTAAGAAAATGAAAGATTATTAAAAAAATATTTTAATGTCTTTCAGCTCCATTCACAATTAGAAGCTAATTTTTTTCCCATAGGGTGACTGTTGTAAGATGTTGTTGCCTAAGACATGACAGCCTCAGATATCAAAGCTTCTGTCTTTGGAAAGCATGTGTTAGTGAGTATTTATTACCTTGCCTCTCACCTGTTGTTCCTCTTCTACCTTTATACCTTCTCACAGTTAAAGAAAAAACAAAACAAAACAAAACAAAGCACCAACCTTCTTTTTTTGCAAATAGATAAGGGAATAGAAGAAATTACATTTATTGAAGTCGAAAGAAGACATCTCCATGCAGCTTGCTGATTGGAACAATGATTTTCCTATTGTTACTTCAGACATGTTATGGACACATTAAGAATTTGGGAGAGCCCTTTCTTCAAATTACAGTATTTAGCATTGTCTCGGGTGAGAGCTAAGATAAACTGCGTGTGACCATCTCATAACACATTATCTTAATCTATTAAGGAAGCTCATTAATTCTTTTGAGAAGGTGATTGTGGTTTAGAATAAAAATAATAACTGGAAGAAAAATCATAAGGAGTAGGGAAACTCTAAAAGTATTTTTGCTTTTTTCTTCTTAGGCTTTCAGAAATACCTATTGTAACATGAAGCAGTCTAGCATAATGGTTAGAGAAGTAGGATCTAGAAATTGTCATCCTTAATCTGAAACCTTGCTTTATAATTTACTAGACTTAGACAAGCCACTGTTCTATGTTTTGTTTTGCCCACCTGTAAAAAAATGAGTTAATAATAGTACTTCTTTCACAGAAATATTGTAAGCATTAAATGAAAGAATTGCATTAGTACCAAGCCTGGCACCAAATAAGCACACACTTGTGAAGTATTAGTCATTTTTATAATAATGGTGATGTAAGTTGCTATTTAGTTATTAAGTAATTTTTTTTCTTTATAACCAAAATTTGATGGGGAAGATACTGGCTTTTAATAATGTAAAATTCAAATGGATAAAGTATTTCAGAGTTTAGTTTCTCTTTAACTTTTTCCTTTTAATTTTTTTATTTGATAATGGCTTCATTTTTTAAAATTAGACAATCTCTGTTCCAGTTGCTTATCTCCATAGCAAATTACGTATAATTTTGTAATGATCCTGGGATACCATATGGAATGATTAATGCAGCTGTAATCTTCACAAAATCTCCTTCTATTAATTTAATAACCCATACTTAGCAGCATATCAATCTATTGAACGTTTTGATATACAGTAAAACAGATCATTGCAAGTGGTCACCTTACTTTGTATGATCAAATCATAGACTGAATATGTTGGTGTTTTAAATGATTGAGACCACAAATCATGTGGCAAAATAGAACAGAAATTTCCAGATATTTTTTAAATATGGAGAATCTAAAAACACTGAATGTATTCATGAGTTTAAATATATCTTTGTACAAGGAAACAATAGGTGAGAAGAATGATCTGTCTAATCCAGCTATTCCAAGCAGTTGGCAGTTGAAATTGAATGCAGCTCTCAGAAGATGCATTTCCAAAGCAATTGAATGAACTCATATATGACATAACAAGAGGTCTTTGGTTCAGGCTTTGGTAGCATTTTGATTGCAGTTTTTATTATTGAATCCTTTCAGAAAATAGAGACAATGTATTTTTTCCTAAAAGAATACTGGAAAAAATTATACTAAACTTTCTTTGAACACAGTATTTTGATTTGTTCTTTAGATCTGTCTTTTTCAAACTTCAACTTCTTCCAATTCTGAGCATTTTAATTTTAATTCAGTTTTTCAGTTAAACTTGAAGAAAATAGATCCTGCCTGAGCAACTTAGCCAGCTCCTGTCTCAAAATAAAACAATTTTAAAAAACAGCTGTGAGGATATACTCAGTTTGAGGGCCTTGGTTTCAATCCCCAGTACAAAAAAAAAACCCCAAAAAACATGTATACTATATTGACTATAAAAGAAGAAATTTCAGCATTTGCCTAGTAAACATTATCACATGATACATAATCTTTTGTTGTTGTTGCCTTGAAACAAGGTTTCACTATGCAGTTTAGGCTGGCCTTGGACTAACTCTCAGCGATCCTTCTGCCTCAGCCTTCTAGGTGCTGGGATTACAAGCATGTGTCACCATGTTGGGCCCCATGGTACATAATCTTGAAATTAAATATAGGACTTTTAAGAGATAGAAAATATCCTCAGAAGATTTCCATTTAAGTGCCATTTTGTAGCATTTTAATCTATAGTATTGAAAAATTTAAGAAAATTTTATTTTTGAAAATGCTAATTTTTTTTTTTTTAGATGTGTGTTCTTGAAATTGTCTTACAGAAGAATTATAGTTGTGGGCCCAAAATGAAAAACTTGAAAGACACAAGAATTCTTTGGACCTTTATGTTGATGAGCCTGTTCAAAATACAAGTCTGCAGAAAGTTAGAATTAGAGATGTCGGTCACCAAATTACTCTTTATTTTGGTCCAGTTATCTTTTTAGATGATTCAAAACACTTAGCGGAAAACTGTCTTTTAACAAGTCCCAGGTATATTTTTTCCTGTGTCCCATGCCCCCTTCATTGAACTGTATTCATTTGCAAACACTGATAACAAATTTCAACAGTATACATGGTTTTATATCATTTAAACTGGTAGCATAGTCTACTCCTTTTAAACTAAAGTGCCTTATTTTGAATATATTATTTAGAAAATTGAATGGTTTTATTCATTTTACTGATATATTTAGTTCTCACATTCGATTTTCCTTTTTTTGTGTGTGCTGAAGTTCAAATCAGGGCCTCAAACATGGTAGGCAAATGTTCCACCACTGAGTTACATCCTTAACCCCTGCTTTTTTTTTTCTTTGTACCAGGAATAGAACTCAGATGCCTGCCAGGCAGGCACTGTGCTGCTGTGCTATATTCTCAGCCTGCTTTTTCTTTTTTATCTTTTCATTGTGTATTTTATTTGTGGTTCACATTTTTGGAACAATCATAATATTGATTCTTTAATTAGAAGTAACTGTTTTGCAATAGTTGTGTAGATTCCAAAGTTAAACCTTTTGGTAAAAATGAATTTTATTGTATATATTTAAGGTTTACAATATGATACTGTATGGTATATGTAAGTAGTAAAAACCAGCTATGCCTGTAATCCCAGCACTCTGGGAGGTTGAGGCAGGAGAATCACAAGACTTTTTTTTTTTTTTAATTTCCCAGAGGTACTGGGGATTGAACCCAGTACCTCTACTGCTGAGCTATATCCACAGCTCTTTTTATTTTGAGATAAGATCTCAGTAGATGGTCCAGGCTTACCTTGAACTTGTGATTCTCTTGCTTCAGCTTCTCAAGTAGCTGGGATTACAGGCCTGTGCCCACAGCACTTGGCTCTAATGGAGTTTAATAAACTGTATTTTGAGAGCTAAACAGAGCATGTATGTGACCCAGAGTTTCCTAATATTTCACCAGCTCGTAGGCATTTTATAACAGAATTTCCCCCTGCATTTCAGTACTCTTACCACTCATTCCTGGCTTCTGTCAGTCATTTTGTTATTGTCAAGGATTTTAAAATTTGAAAGCTTGAGTTTAAGTTCTAATACAAAGACTTAAATCTAATACTGGGCAAGTTTTATCTTCTTAAGCCTCCTATTTGTTATGTGGAACGTGTGTGTATAGCATTGCAATATAGCACACTAGTTAGCACAATAATTGATTTTCTGGAATCAGAGACCTAAGTTAGACTCTTCTCTCTGCTAAGCAATTTGGATAATCTAGGTGTTTCTTCCTCTGCAAAATGGGGCTAATAATTGTATGCTGCCTTACAGAGTCTTTATGAAGACCCAGGAGATACAGTGAAGCCCCACCCCCGAACTCAAAAGCAATCAGATAATGTATCAAATTACTAAATAGTAAAAAGGATCCCTCAAAAAAATCTTGGAGAACCACCCATAGAGAACAATATACATGGTTTGAGCATATAACTCTATAACTGTCTAAGGGGACTCAGGTTCTCCCAATTCATGCTCACTTTATTGCATGTGCCTATTGAGTGGAATTATGTGTACTAGAACATTTTTATTCATTTTTTTCTACTCTGAACATAATGTTAAATTAGCATAAATAAAATGCACATTTGATGCAACTGCAGATTTATTATGGTGAAATGCTTAGCATAGAACCTGGCTCTTCAAGTCCTTTAGGGTGTTATTTTTACCTTTGGTGTACCATATGATGTTTGAGGATGAAGAAATTGCAGTTGTTCGGGGCTTATCATGGTTCCTGACTGTGCAACATGGACCAATGATGATTTTTTTTTCACTAACGTCAGTCAAGATTTACAACAGATGCATGTGACCAAGGGAATAATATCAATATAGGATTATCAATTGTAATTCAAGGAAACATTCTTAACAGTTAACTGATTCCAAACAAGCAATTTGCTAATTTTATGTTTTTTAATTGTGAAGTATATCATTGGCAGAGAAGAATGTTTTATATTTAAATGCAAAAAATTTGCTTCCTTTCAAATATGTAAAAATTTTTAAATGACTGAGTGATATTAACTGGAATGCAAGGTGTCAGAAAGTCCAAATGATAAAATTCACCCAGGAGTCATCCATCAAAATGTTAGCCATTTTCAATTAAATCTACATCAAGTCCTAAATAGTTGTAGATGATCTAGTTTACTATGTTGACACATGTACTATATATAACAAGATCTTTTTTTTTTTTTTTTTTTTGCGGCACCGGGGATTGAACTCACAGCCTTGCGCCTGCCAGGGCAGGCGCTTAAGCCACTGAGCCAAATTCCCGGCCCTGGTATTTTTTGAGGCAGGGTCGCACTATGTAGCTCAGGCCGGCCTTGTACTCGCGTTGTAGCCCAAGCCGGCCTCGAACTCACAACGCTCCTCCTACCTCAGCCTCCCAAGTGCTGGGATTAAAGGCATGCGCCACCACGCCCGGCTATATATAACAAGATCTTATACCCCTGACAAAAAGTATTTTTTATTTGTATAATAATATGATAATCTTTATACACTTACTTTCTGAGTAATATGGATTTGTTGCTTAAAATAACTTGGGACTTTGGTTGCTTGAGTCAGATTGTAGTGCTCAGTACAATAAATTATGAATAAAAGCATATCAGTATAATGAATTATGTATAAAAGCATAGATAGAATTTAAGTATCCTTAGCCATGCCCTGCAGGAAGACAAATAAGGCCCTCCTTTTCTTAGAGTAGGTGTTTTATTTTGCAAGTAACAGTGGCAGAGATGCACCATCTGAATCTTCTCCTTGCAGATCTAAAATGTAAAAGTAAGAATAACAGTAATAGACAGTAAAATTCTAGGGGCAATAATACACTGTTGTTCAAGCACTGTCAAGTGTTTTCTAACTGAAAGCAAGTTGTCTAAACTTGTACCTTATCATGTGTTGCTTGGTATAGGGTTGTCCTCTTTTCAAACATAGGAGGAAAATCTTGTTCTAAGGTGATTCATGTAGTGATGTAGTAGGCTAGTAATGAGGAGGTGTTTATTTGCTCGATATGAGCGCCGGAAATAATAGTTATTAGTATTTTCCCATAGAATTAACTCTTACATTTGGAATTTGCGGGGAGGGAGTTCTGGGAATTGAAGCTGGGGCCTTGTACTGTATATGCTAAGAGGGAATTCTTAGGAATCTGTGTGTGCAGGTACTTGGTTTCATGATAGTCTTAATAGTAACTGGGCATGGTGGAGCATGCCTGTAATCCCAGCACTGTGGGAAACAAGTTCAGGCCCAGCTTGGTCAATTTAGTGAATTGATGAGACCCTATGTCTAAATAAAAAAGGACTAGAGATGTAACACAGTCTCAAGGCCTGGGTTTAAAATAAAAAAAAAGAGGACCAGGGATTTAGCTCAGTGGCTCAAGCACTTGCCTGGTAAGTGTGAGGTCATCAGTGTGATCCCTGGTACCAAAAAGAAACAAAAAACAAACAAACAAACAAACAAAAAGACGAGAAAGACTTAATAGAATAAATTTTGTTACTTTGTGACCATAGGATTTTAAGCTGTGGCATTTATGAGTTACAACTGACTTATACTTTAAAATCTTTAAATATACAATAATCTCTCTTATTTTTCTCCTACTGTACCTTGAGACTACTGTGATTATTTTTTCACCTACTGTACTTTGAGACTTACTCATCAGTGATTAGTTGATTTATGCACTTACAGTTACTTAAACTCAGTTAATAAGTCTTATTTTATGGGTTTTAAAAGAAACTTTACTATGGTTATAGAACAAAGTCTAAACTTACTGGGGTTATAGAACAAGGTCTTAATTTTGGCAGTTTTGTAGCAATAAGGTATTGCCATGATACCTGGAAATAGCATTTGTTGGTAAAAAGTAGGATAGGCATAATTAATTGAAAGGTACACAGAAATTTATCCTTCTAATTACAAATATTAGAAATGTATGTAATTTCCTACAAGATAATTTACTTTGAAAATTAAACTCATACCATTTTTGTAGTAGGACAGGGCATAATCTTTAATAATAAATCATTGAAAACTAAGATTTGGAAAAACTTTTAATGAAAAACTTAGGGAAAAGATTGAAAAGCAGTTAAGGTTTTGTTAGGGTTTATTTATTTTGACAGACTGATTGGTGGTTTTATCTGGGAGAGAAAAAATACAGAGTTTTGAAAGGTAAGGAAATTTTCAAGGCCAGTTAATGATGAAGACTAGCCAATTTACTTTTGACCTTATTTTTTCTTTGTTTGGAAAAGTTCGGTTAAGGAGTTTTAGGTAATAAAATGACTAGTTCTTTTAACTAACATAACAGCATACATATTCAAAAGACTACTGTCTAGTCCCTAAGGAAAATAGACAGTGTATTTATGCAAATGATGCTAACATTTGCTCAACAATTATTTTTCTTTTTTGGGGGCAGTACTAAAGATTGACCCAGGGCTTTTGCACTAAGCTATAATCCACAGCCCCTTTTTAAATTTCATATTTCCATATAGAGTAGTTGCTAAATTGCAACTTGGTCCTTCTGCCTCAGGCTCACAGAGTGCTGGGATTACAGGTAAGTGCCAGCATGCCTGGCTTGCTCAGCATCTTCAGGGTTCTTCTTTTTTTTTTTTTTTTTTTTTTTTTTTTTTTTTTTTTTTTTTTTTTTTTTTTGGCATTGCTTCAAGTTCTTTTAAATTTCTCGAAGGATAGAAAATTTTTCTTTGAAGGTGAATTTGATTTTGGAAATAGTAAAAAATAGTTTATATCTGTATCCAATTAATATTAATTAATCAAAAATATCGACTGCCTTTTGTATTTCATACCCTAGGTATACAAGAATACCTAAGACAATCAGTTCTTGCCCTTAAAGCTGTAGTGTAATGCCCACCTGAATTTCACCCTGCATAACCTAGGAGCAGATGACACATCAAAAGACTGTCTGAAGAATCTGTCAGAGAGATACAGAACAGGGAAGGAGGTATTCAGTCATAGAGACTTATTCACAAAATATAATAGTTCAGTAAAAGAAAAGAAATGAAAATAGACTTGTTTGTAGGTTAGTGAGATAATCTTTTGTGAATTGTGAACTACTTTAAATTTAGTTTTCAAGCAGATATTCCAAAATGTTTCAAGTAGTGAGATATCATGGAACTTTTCAAAATGACTATTTGAAGAGAATACTCATTTAGAAATATATATTCTGTTGTGTTGGTTAAAAAAGAAACTTTCACCAGTTTTTAAATTCCATTTTATTTAATGGCATTCTCTATTTTCATCTTCAGATAGTCAACAAAACATACTTATCATGGGGGTTGGGGGTTTAACTCAGCGCCTCAAGCCCTTGCTGGTAAGCATGCGGTCGTGAGTTTGATCCCTGGCACCAAAAAAAAACAAACAAAATAAAAACAAAAACATATTCATCATGGAAGATGAATGTAGACTTTACCCATATTTTCCTGTCTCTCCTAGATGCCTCTACAACCTTCCTTTTAAAAAAATTCTGGGCTAAAAGACAAAGTCCCCTTTTATAGCAAATATGAGAGTGGTAGTATAATGTTTTTAAGGGGCCAGGAAGTATGATTCTTGTAATTTATTATTCAAATCATGATAATGAAAATGAAAAGAGTGATAGTAATTATTTTGCTGTACAACAGGTGTTAATTCAGATGGGCAAACAAAGGCATATGGCCTTGCCACTGATGGGGACTCTAGAAAACAGTCTTAAAATAAATACTCACAGGAGTTGCCTTTTTAAACAGTGGTGTTACATACTCACAATAAAGGATACTTTTATGTAGCTATATTAATTTGTAGTTAATTAACCATATTAATTTTCCTTTGTGACAGAGCAAAGAACTTCCAGCATATTAAATATGAATTTTTGTCATTTTTAAATCACTCATCATTCATGGTCATTTTCATCTGTGGAATAGGCCAGACTACTATTTAAAAAAGAGGGCTCAACATATTAAGACATATGAGTAAAAGTTCATTTTTTCTCTCATGTTGCAGTTTAGGGAACCATGTCTTGTTAGAGATCAAAGACCTGCTCTGAAATGGAATGTTTTTTGTTTTTTTTTGTTTTTTTATGTGTGTACCATATTCATGCTGAATTTTCCTGAAAACTTCTGTTTATCTTTTTTGGGTACTTAGGATCTTTACTGAAAAGTCTGTTCACATCCTGTTATTTGGTAATGTTGTACAGTATATGAAAGAAACACAAAGAAATTGTCACCTGAAGAGTAAAAAGTTTAAAATTTATCTTGATATTTATTGGGTGAGTTTTAATGTCTTAAGGAAAAATTTCCTTTTACTGAGAGGTAAAATATTTAGAGTTTGTTACAATCATATATATTATTATGATCACCTAATGTAAGTTATTTCTTTCTCTGTATTCTCATAGAAATTTTATTATAACATTTCTTTGTAGCATTATATTACAGTTTTTGTTTTTAAGATTTAGTCTCCTCCATTAGACTGAGATCAGAAACCTTTTTTGTTCATTTTTATAATCCCTTTAGTGCCTGAAGTATAATGTACATGTAATAAATAGATGTTGGGGAAAATATTAATCCTATTATAGACTTCCTCATTGCTGTAATAAGAGAGTTTTGGGGCTGATAATTTTACCAGAGCATATTGCATGAATTGCTTGTATTTCATAATATTAAATGGGTTGAGAATGAATATTTAAATTTGTAGGCTGCATTTTACTATGATGAAGAGAAAAATTAAAGGATAGACAAAGATAACATACAATTAGACTGATGAAAAGGCCAATTGAAATTAGTCAACAATTAAGTGGGTAGGAGAAGGACTGAGTAGACCATAGACAGAAGAATGGAATGTGTAAAGACATGACAGTGAGGTCACTTGTAGGAATACACATGATTTTATTTGGTTGAAATAGAGAGTGTATGTCAGGACACGAGCATCATGAGAGATGCAGCTAAAGAGGCTAGATCATGAAGAGCTTTATGTGATACATTAGGAAGTTGAATTTTATCCTGAAAACCATGAAGAAATATTGAAGAACTTAACTAGAGGAGTCATATAATCAAATTTGCACTTTATGGAGATAGCTATCTGAAAATGTATTGGAGGAGGGCAAATATACTTAGCTTCTGAATTGGGGACAGAGGGCAAGGGGCAGGATGAAGGTTGAAAAGAAAAGGTATAGAAAATGGCTTTAGTGTTCCAGATTTGTGCAGCTGGGTGAAGAATGCGTTTCATCAAGACAGAGAATGCAGGTGGGGTGGAAAGTGAGCATCTTGAGTTTAAAGTATGTATAAAGGAACCAAAGGAGAGTCCCAAGGTAGATAGGTACATCTGTTGCTAAGCAAGGAAATCTAGGCTAGAGATAGTGACCACTTAATGAGTGGTCACTTTGCTTAAATGAGTCAAACACTGTGCTAAATACTTTGCATTCCATCTCATTTACTACTTATGAATCATTGTTTTTCCCATTTTGTAGATTAGGAAACCAAGATCCAAGATTTCACAGTTAGTAGTGGAGTCATTTGTTGACTGAGGGCATATTGAACCCATGAAGATATGAATATGATCACCTACAGAAAATGTACAGGGTCAAAAAAGTGCAGAATTAGAGGGCGACTGCAGTGTGAATTGAAAGTGGATTAAAGATGAACTTTTGGGGGAACTGTCCTCACACAAGGAAAGGACAAAAGGGACAAAGAGCTGTTTAGCATCTCTGATCAGACAATCAATCCCATTCATGAGGGCTTATCCTCATGATTTAATCACTTCCTAAAGGTCTCACATCTTAATGCTATCACATTGTGGTTAAGTTTTAGCATATGAATTTTTTGCACAAATTTTCTTGACATCCAGGGCTGGAGACATTAGTTAGGGTGAAATTCAGATAGGTGTTACACAACAGAGTCTAAGCAGAGAGGGAGTTTCAGGAAGTGGTCTCCCTTAGATATCGTGGGGAGGTCAAGAGAAGTAGCAGAAAATTAGTTGACTTATGCAATTAAGAAGACAGTAGTGACTTACGTGAGATCAGCTTTTGTGGAGTAGGTGGTCAGAAGATCTGTTGCAGCAGGTTAGAAGGTAACCTGTGGTTAAGAGTGGCGTGGAAAGGGAAGCAGTAAGTAGGGACTTTTTTCTTTTTCCTTCAAAAACTTGCCTGAGAAAAAAGGAGAAGAAAGTAACTAGAGGGAACTTACAGTGAGAGAAGGGCATTTTGGGGTTATTTGGAAGAGATAATACTTTTTGTCTCAGGAGAAGGGATCATTGGTAAAGAAAAGAGTCAAGATATGGTAGGGAAGAAAGGATAATTTATGGAGCAAGATTCTGAAGGACTGATGGCAAGTTTAGCTTGGAGGAGTGGGTAGTATTACACTGAACTCTAATACAGTAGTTTTCTCACGGTAGTTTTGGTGTTTGTGTTTGAGTCAACTTTTTATGGCTTTAACTATCGCTGTACTGGCTATTACTCCTACTGTCACTGTGTCTTCCTATGACAACATTTTACTTTTACTGTTTTGCTGCTTCATGGTTGCTTCCAGCTTGAAAACCAGAAAACCAACCTTTTTAGGAATTAAGCATAAATAAACTAAAGGTCTGAAAAGCACCCCAGCCACTCACCCAATGGAAGGAGTTTATAAACTTTGTGCCATCTCTTTTCTAAGAGTCCTCCTTTTTTTATATGTGAGGTAGTAGGAAGAAAATTGTGTTGGAAACCTTCGGAAGTTTTTTATATGTATGTATTTACTACTGGAACTCTCCACTATTTATTTCTCTACTTTTTTTTAATTCCAAAAGTTGTTTTCTTCATTTTAAAATGCTTATTGCTGCTTTATATCCTCAAGCTTTATGTTATTCATACAGAATCTCTTCATATTTCGAAAATGGATTTTGACAGTATCTAGGAAATTAATGGCATGGGCAGGACATAAGGTTCTGAATTATATCCACTTCAAGCTTTTTCTTACTGATAATCTGTCAGTTTCAATGGTGAGATCAAGTGTGATCTATGTAAGTACAGTTTATTATCTTCATATACACTAGTCTGCAAAATTATATGCTTTATAACATCCTAGTTTTTATCAAAGATGAAGAAAAAGGTTGTTTTCATATTAAATTAGTAAACTGAAAATATGCCTTTAAAATTAATTCAGTGTTAGCCAGGTGTGGCTATTATCCCAGCACTCTGGGAAGCTGATTTAGGAGGATCAGAAGTTTGATCCCAGCCTGGGCACTTTAGCAATTTAAGAGAGACCCTGTCTCAAAATGAAAAATAAAAGTCTGGGGATGTAGTTCATTGTGAAGGCCCTGGGTTCAATCCCCAATACCCCTTCCCCACACACATTAATACAGTATTCGATGATAGCATCCCTGGCATAAGACCATTTAAAAGTAGGTCTGTTCTAGTGGGCATGGTATTTACACACATGTGATCCCACCCCTCTGGGAGGCTGAGGCAGAGGTTTGCAAATTTATGTCACCATCATGGATGATTTAGTGACTTAGCAAGACCCTGTCTCAAAATAAAAATAAAGAAAGGGCTAGGGATATAACTTCGTATGAAGGCCCTGGAATTAATCCCCAGTCCTGGAAAAAAAAAAAAAAGTAGATCTATTCCCTTTGTTGTAATGACCAGAAAGTTTCTTCAAAGAGACTGAAATAAGAACAGTCAGTATTTACTGAGCACTTACTGTGTATCAGACACTGTCCTGAAGTCTTTATAGGTATGATCTAACTCAGTCCTCAGGATAGCCTTCTAAGGATATGTACTTTGTACTAGGTATGTATTATCATCTGTATTTTACAGATAAGGAAATTGAGGCACAGGTATGGAGCAGAAGAGGATTAGAATCTAGTTTGTCTGACTTCAGAATTCATTGCCTAAACAACACATGCCAAAAGTTGGTCTGTCTATTCTTTTTGTCTCAAACTCCAGTCTTGAATTCTATGTCATTTTGGAGAGTTGAGCAAGGAGGAGCTAGGAAATAACATCTGAAGTGCCTTCTTCCACCAAAAACTCTAGCATATCCTTTTCTTTCTTCTTTCATATCCTTTAATTTTTTTCGTAGTATGGAGAATTGAACCTAGGGCCTTCACACAGCTACATGCTTAGTCCGTTCTTTTGTATTTTGAGACACTGTCTCACTAAGTCTCTAAATTGCTGAGGCTAGGCTCAAATTTGGCATCCTCCTCCTGCCTAGTTTCCCAGAGTGCTGAGATTAAGAGCACACAGTAACCTGCCCGGCTATGCTTTTTTTTTCTATTAATCAATTTTTTTCTATTAAACAATTTGATAATAACAGTACCCAAAATGTATAAAAACCTCTATGAATGCGCCAAGACATTTTAAATCAAATATATTCTGTGCTAATGACTTACTTTTATAAAAGTAATTAATTACCAATCCCAGGTACTATATTAAGTTGTTATAAAATATCAATTACAGGGATAGTATCAAGTAATATGTGTAGCCTTGAAGTAATATAAACTGCATAATGTTGAAAAAATAACATTGACCTTACAGGAAATCCACTCATTTGATCGTTATTTAACTCTCACTTTGGCCATTCTTTTCATTTTTGTAGTGCTAGTTTTATTATCTGAGATTTGAGAGTTGGATATGTAAGGTTTTATCCATCTTTCACATTTAAAGATACTATTTACTCTTAGAGAAGTATCTTTAGAACTGTGGGATACAGTAATGCCTCCATTCACTAATGCTTCTGTTTGCAAACAGTTCAGTTAGCAAACAAAAGCATTTGCAGAATTTTGCTTCTATTTGAAAACTCTGCATCTGGTGACAAACATGAGCATGGCCATCTTCCCCACATAATTGTAAATGCAGCCATCTTCCCCATAATCATAAAACAAATTAAGTTCATAAACTGAGGTACTACTGTAGCAGTTGATGTAATGTTATAATGAGGTTTGTTCCATGGATTTTATGGTAATTTTTGGCAAGCATACAGAGCAGTGTGAGAGATAATTACGTTAACTGACTTCTGGACCCATGGAATAGAAACTTTTGTCCCCCCACAGGAAATGTGATTTTCATGCTATCTTGGAAATGTATTTTTAGATGCTTTCAGTATTTTATTAAGAATCTGCCCAGAAGCTGTTTAAGGCTTAAATATATTCTCTCATGAGTTAATACATTACTGACTAAAATTAGGTTTTTAGAAACTTGCTTTTAGAATAATTCTTAAAAATTGAACCTTTGGCACAAGGGTGGAATTAGAAACAGGGAGGATAGTAAAGACTGAAGGACAGTTTAAGATCCAGATTTAGTTTGGTCTGGGAAATGACATGGTCTCTAGCATATGCTCCCTTGTTTGTTTTTCAGTTTTCTATAACCAGTATACTTTTGAAAGTAAGGATATATTATTATACATGACAGAACTTTGACAAAGAAATCTTCAAAACCTATATGAAGCCTGTTAAAGGATATAAAAGAAATTCTGCATAAGCACAGACCTATGCATATTCCTTAGAGGAATGACTTAATGTTGTAAAAATGCTGTTTCCACCCAAATTAATTTATACCTTAATGCAATTCCAATCAGAATTCTACTAGGCTTTTTCTTGGAACTCAAAAAGCTGATTCCAAAGTTCATGTGAAAGAGAAAAGAAAACAAGAAGTGTTTCTAATAAAAGAATGAGAGATAATATTAAAATATAAACCATTACTAAAGTAGTATAGATTAATGAAACAGATATAGATCCTTGTATACATAAGGATTTGCTTTATATTAGAGATGGTGTTTTAAACCAGTGGCCATAGAAAGAACTACAACTGGAGTTTCCATTTGAAAGGAAAAATAAAGTCAGAACCTACTAGGGATTGGGTAAGATACCCTAAAAGAACCCATGTGTTAAAAGGTTGGTACCCAGAGTAGCCCCTTTGGAAGATGTGGCCTACTGGAAAATCTTTAGGTCACTAGGCATACCCTTATAGGATATTGTGGAGCCCTGCTACCCTTCTTGCTCTCTCTCTGTCTCTTTTGCTCACAGGCTGTGAGTTGAGGCTTTTTGTTCTGTTAGGCAGTAGGATACCAAGAGGACTAGGGGTAAAGTTTTAAAAGTAATAGATTTATAAGTACCTGCTAAGACTTTGCATAAGACAAAATCACTAAATAAATGCCCAGGAAGACTCAATCCTGAGACCCCCATATCTATGGGACAAAAGTACAAAGACAGTATGTGACAAAAAGACTGAAAAGGCACAACCAGGAACAATTTGTGGAAGACTAATAAAGAATAGTATGCCAAAAGTTTTAGTAAGTGATGAATGGTCTGATTCTGTCAAATGTAGCTGAGAAGCCCAAAGAAAAGTTTTCTAAATTGGTAATGTAGAAGCCATCAGTGAAGCCACTACTTTTCCTAGAGTAGTTTCATTGGAGAGATGAGACAACCTGATTACAATAGGTTGAAGAAATTTATCAAGTAGAAATATTGAATATAGAATATTCCTTTCTATCTGTGTTCCTATGAATGGAAGGAGAAAACGAGTTGTCAGAAGGAAGGAGGGTCAAATGATTAGTCTTTTTAAAGTGTGTAATAGATTTGAACATGTTTGTTGTTGAGGAAAAGAGTCAAGGAGATGGGCCTGGGGGGAAGAGCCAAAAGATAAAAGTGAAAGGGGATAATTAATAGGAGCAGATTCCAGAAAAGAAGCTCTACAATACTAAATAAGGAAGGAGTTAGTCTGGAACTGAGACAGTTAGCTTGGGACAGAAAGAGTTAACTCATCTTCTGTGGTTTATATATCTATTTTCTGTGGTTGAATCTTACCACACAGGATGATGTGCTCCTTTCTTACTCCCAGGAGACTTTAATCCAATGTGTAGTTTCATCAGTCTGTCTGTACATAGATAAAAGTTCCTATATATACCTACTGTGGGGTATTATAGTATATCATGTGTAGTTAGGTTAACACAATTGCTTATTGCTGTAGAAATTAGCAAACTCCTTTCCTTTTTTTTTTTTTTTTTTTTTTTCTGGTGTTTTGTTTTGTCTTTGGTAATACTGGAAATTGAACTCAGAGATACTCTAACACTAAGCTATGTCTCCAACCCTTTTTTCAATTTATTTTTATTTTGAGACAGAATCTTGCTAAGTTGCCCAGTTGGGACTCAAACTTGTGGTCCTTCTGCCTGAATTCCCTCAGTGCTAGGGTTACAGGTATGGGCTACCACACCTGGTTCAGCAGAACTTCTTTCTGAAACATAAAAAAGTATATCTTGTTTGTTTTGATATTTCATTTCTTCTTTTTATGTTCATACATGGTGAACACTCAGTAAAATGGCAGCTTAAGATTTAGAAAATATTTAAATGACAAAGATATAGCTCAAAATATATAAAGAGTTCATAACTTGGGATTTACATTCTTTAAACTTATTAAGTCTTATAAATTACTACCAACTTTCATTTTTAATAAATGACTTTTGTTTTACCAAATCTGGTTTGACACTAGGCCTAAGAATGTAATTTGAACATTAAGGAAAAGTGTGTCTTTAATGATGACTTGGTAGACTTCCAGGTTGGAGCACATTTATTAAAAGGCATGGGACTGGAGATATAGTTTAGTGGTAGAGTGCCTGTACACTCCATGTACAAGGCACTAGGTTTGATTCCCAAAACCACAAAAAATAAAAATAAACAAAAAACCTATAGTATTAGAAAGCCTTGTGTGAAAATAGGATGTTATCCTGAGTTATACATTCATTATACATGGGGGTGAAAAGTTCAGGCTATCATCATAAGGCCAATTACAAATTCTTTTCATGTTGTTTGGTTCATTCAGTATGATGATGAGAGAAAGAAACAGACACATCAAAATAGATTTGCTAGAAAAAAAGACTGTGAACATTTAAAGGTTTTGGTAAACGTGCCAAATTGTTTTCAAAAAGTTCTATTAGTTTATACTTTCATCAGTAATAGCAGTGAGTATCCGCCAAGCATTTTCCAAATACTTGAAGTTATATTCTCATTTTAGGAAAGGTTAAGAAGATTAGCATTGTATAGCTATTCAAATGACAGGCAAGACTGTTAGCTGTGTATGAAACTCTTTAACTCCCCAAAGCCTCTAGCCATTGAGTTCTGTAACCAAATTACTTCCTATATTTTTTTTTACTTGCTATATTTTTTTGAAGAGAATAAAACCAAATGAAATAAAACAGAATAGAGTCAATCAAAACAAAACAATAAACATGGTACATGACTTCAAAAAAAGATAAAAGGAAATCAATAATGACTACCATAATTCCTCTTATCTTCATATACTTCCTATATGTTTTAAGAAGCAGTTATACAGTTTGCTCCTTGATGTAAATGTTTATGTGTTTATTTTTCTTCTTGTCTTTAACAAATTGAGTTCATCTTATAGTTTTTAGGAAATTTTTAAATTCTAATTTGATCTCCCATATGGACTTTTCAGAATTACTACATTGTTATTAAAGTACTTGTGAAAATATGTACTATAGATGATTGATAATCCCCTGATTCCATTTGGTATAGGAATTTTATTTCTCTTTTTCATTTAAAAACTATTCTATTCAGCTGGACCTGTAATCCCAGGTACTCATGAGACTGAGATGGGAGGATCACAAGTTTGAGGTCAGTCTGAACAACTTTGCCAGACATTTTCTCAAAATAAATAAAAATGAAAAGAGTTGAAGATGCAGATCAAGGGTAAAACATTTCTGGGTTTGCTCCTTAGTACTTTAAAAAACAAACAAACACTTTTTTGATGGCTGACTGATAATAAATTTATAACTACTATAAGCGAGGTTTGGGAAATCTTCAGTACTTCATGTATTTGTAGATGTTAGCAGTATATCCAGTTATACTTTCTAGTCTTTATTTCTTTAAAAAGTCTTTAGTTAATACTTTCTTGTTCTTATATTCCATTTGTGATAATTTTTTACTCATTTGTATTTGAATATATTAATCACAACCTGGAATATATAATGGGCACGTAGATACAGATTTTTGTCTTTCATGTACCTAGTGAAATATGTTTTTCAGAACTTAGTATTTTCATTTCTAGGTTAGTATAAATATTTTTCTGAAAAGAAGGAATTGAACTATAGATGAACTGTTATGGAGTATGTCGTTTGTTGCTTTGAACTCAGGGCTCAAACACCCTGAGTCTAGAACTAGCACTGTCACTAATTGGCTTTGTAACCTTGAGCAAATCACTTTTTTCTATGTTTTTATAAAGTGACCTACACAAAGAATATAATTTGTATGAAAGTATTGCTCAAATATGAGGTAATATTGGGGAGAAGAAATATCCTTGGCAATGGGATGGTAGTAAACTTACTTCCTTGATTTAAATTCAGCATCTACCATTAGAGAAAGTACCATAGCGAAAAGCAGGAGTCATAGCTCATTTGCTTACCAGAGTCAGGCAAGTAGCATGAATATATGAATTAAATATAGAGGGTCTGTCTGGCTTGGTAGCATATGCCTGTAATCTCAGCTACTCAGGAGACTTAGACAGAGAGATCAAAAGTTTGAGGCTAGCCTGGGCAATTTAGACTGTTTCAACATTAAAAGAAAAGAAAAGAAAGGGAGGAGGGGAGAGTAAAAGAGGGGGAGGAAAAAGGGAGAGAGGGAGAGAATAAGGAAGAAAGAAGTGAAGGAGGGAGGGGGGGCAGGCAGGCGATACAGCTCAGTGATAGAGTACTTGCTTAGTATTTATGAGGCCCTGGGTTTAATCCTCAGTACCAAAAGTAAGTGGGGAAAAAAAAAAAAAGATTTAGGGTGGCACATGCATGTAGTCCCATACTACCTGGGAGGCTGAGGCAGAAAGATCACTTAAACCCAGGAGACCAAAGCCATTTACAGCAAAATAGACCCTGTCTCAAACAAAACAAACCAAAACAAAGCAAAAGAAAAGACAAAGATTTAGGTAATAGTTCAGGCCTGACACAAATCAGCCAGTATATCTACTGGCTAAAAAACACAGATTAAGTTTTTAAAAGTACTATAAGAATTGTACAGAACAATTCTGAAAGCAAGATTTTTCTGTTAAGCTTCCTATTTTCAACCTCTGATTTAAAGAAAGGAATATTTGATCAGAAATGGAAGTGCCAGGTCTGCCATTAACTAGCTGGGCAATCTTGGGCAGGTCACTCTGTCACCCTTCATCTATGTGAGTTGACTAAATCCATTTGTAATGTCCTTTCCATTTCCTGAGAATTATTTTCTTTTGTTTGGAATTGTCATGTATTTTGATGGCAGCAAATGAATTCATTTGAGTACATTTTCTTTCTTATGATTCTGCCTTCAAGGCAGTAACTGTGTCTTACCTCTTTTGTTAGTAAGGTTAGGACACAGATGTGGAGGCCAGAGAATTCTGTGATACTTTGAGGAATTATCTTAGTTTTATTTGTCACATTGGCTAGAGAAAACAACAATGACTCATGCAGGGTTTACTAAGGAGAAGCTAGGAAAGAGAAAGTAACACGTAAAATTCTTTTCCACCTTTAAAAACTCAGGAAAAGAAACTTCCTCTGGGTATATTACTCCTTTGTAAGTATTAATTACTCTTGCAAAATCCCAGTCAGGGAGAAGGGTAATATTAGCTCCTTTTATAGTTTAAGTGGGAAATATCTCAGTATTTATGAGCTAAGTGGGCTGAGTTAATAGCAGAATCCTGGATGAAGCCTGGATTCCCTGTAGCCTTTTTACAGTAATCCAATCACTGCCTCCACCCAGACAGAATGTTTAAATGTCCTCTTTGCATACATCCACATCTTTTGTGTGTGTCAAGGGCCAGTTCAAACACCTCTCCTCCACAAAGCCTTCTCTTTTGAGTAGAAAGTAATTTCTTTCTCCCTTGTAATTATAATTTGTTTCCAGTACTAAACTGAAGGTTACATATAAGTGGAATCCACATTTGATTCATCTTTGTATACTGTTCAGCAGAATTCTACATGTAGCAGACACTGAGTAATGTTTGTTGGCCAGCTAGTCATATTGAGGATGGATGGATGATGATTGAATGACTCACTACTAGCTTTTTTTGCTAGCATCATGTGCATACAGGATACTAAGTGTGACTTTAAAATGTTATTTATTAGTCTCTTTTGTTTCTTGTTTTTCTTATAACTTGTTATGTTTTGTTTTGTTTTTCCCTCTAATACAGAAAGGATAGATGTACACGTATAGGCTTATACATGCCTAGAACTTCTCCTAGGGTATACAAGAATTGATTTAATTACGTGTAATGGTATGACCAGCTACTTTGAAGAAAACGAGACATTATGGTAGCCATTGCTGATTTCCTATCATCTTGTGAAATCCAGTAATGCTTTTATTCTTTGTTTTGGTTGGTTTTAGTCTGTTTTGTATTGTTTGATTTCAATATATGTGAAAGTGTGGACAGCTATTTTGAAGAGAACAAGAGACATTACAGTGGCCATTGCTGATTTTCCTATTGTCTGGTTTTATTTTCGGTATCGGGGATCGAACTCACAACATCACACCTGTCAGGCAGGCACTTTCGCCACTGAGCTAAATCCCTGGCCCTATTTTTTGAGACAGGGTCTCACTATGCAGTTCAGGCTGGGCTTGAACTCACTTTGTAGCCCAGGCCTGTCTTGATCTCACAATGATCCTCCTGCCTCATCCTCCCAAACTCTGGGATTAAAGGCGTGTGCCACCACGCCAGGCTCTGGTGTCTGGTTTTGAAGGCCTGCGATGTTTTCATTCTTTTGTTTTTATCAGTTTTATACTATTTTGTTTTGTTTTAATTCATTGTGCGTGAAGATAATGAACAATTATTTCAAAGAAAGCAAGAGACTTTATGGTAGCCACTGTTGATTTCCTGTTGTCTTGTTTTGAAGTCCTGTGTTGCTTGCTTTGTTTTGTTCTGATCTGCTTTGTTCTGTTCTTTTTTGTTTTGTTTTGTTTTCTTTAAAAATAAAAATAAATAACACAAGTTTTCTCTTATTTTCTTCTTTGATTCTCCAAAGCAGATTATTTTGTAACAATAAACTTGTGAAAACATCTTTCCTCTTTCTAGCATTCTCTTCTCTTCCATTTTTAAGTGTCAAAACTTACTATACCCAGTATTATATATATAGCATTATATTCATCAGCTTAATTTTCATGAATCTTAGCTAGGATTTGGAAGCATTACATCTTGTTGTGATGATTTTCTGATGTGCTCGAGTCCTCAAATGGATGTCACATGATGTTGGAGTAGATATAACAAAGAAAAAGTTGATCCTTTTTGTTTCAATTAGAGCCTCCCCCCTCCATTTTCCCATTTCTCCCTCTCTCCCTCTTCATCTCTGTCTCCATCGCTCTCCCTTTTTCCTTCACTCCCTCAGTTTAGTTTGATTCTGAAAATATTTGTAGTATTTTTTTTTTTTTTACTAGTGATTGAACTCAGGGCCTTAACATTAAACTACATCCCTAGGCCTTTAATTTTTTTTCTTTTGAGGGTCTTACTGAGTGGCCCAGGTGGGACTGCAACTTGTGTTCCACCTGCCTCAGTCTTCTTAAGTGCTAAGTTATAGGTGTAATTTCTTTTGTAAATCCATTGGTTCACAACAGCACCTAGTAAGTGCTTGATTAACATTCATGTGAATGATAAAATGAACAAAGCATCATTGTAACAAATGTAACATTCTAGGGGCCAGGGATATAGCTCAGTGGCACAGTGCCTGCCTGGCAAGCACAAGGTCCTGAGTTTGAATCTCAGTATGAAAAAAAAAAAAAAGGAAAAAAGAAAAAACAAAGTGTTGGCTATGAAAATAACACATTAATGGTTACAAACCAATATGACATTCTGGTGGGGGATGCTGGTGATGGGGAGGATATGCATGAGTGGAAGCAAGGGGTTATATGGGATATCTTTGTACATTGTGCTTAGTTTTGCTGTAAACCTAAACTACTCTAAAAAAAGTTTATTTTACAAAAAGCAACAGATAGTATTGTGGCAAAGTGGAAAAATCATGAACCTCCAGATAAGAAAAACCAAAGTTTAATACTGATTCTACTTCCTATACTCATCCTGGAGAAGTTCCATGGCTGAGTCTTATTTGTAGTAAGGAAACAATACCACTTAACCTATATGATAGATTTTCAATATT